>JAHLWZ010000721.1:24450-139790 GCA_020536535.1 Pelomyxa schiedti
AAATACTCACTTGGCCTCTCCCTGCTCTTTCTTCCTCTAATTTTTTTTTCAGTTGGAGCAGAACCTCTCTTCTGTGCTGAGATGAGATACAAGTGCTTTGCGTTTGTTGTTGGAAATCAATGAATGTGAGGTGTCTTCCATTTCCCGAAGCTTCAAACTTTGTTTTTTTAAATTTTTTAACATCGAGGACAATGCAGTTCTTGAAGAACAAATGTCAATTTGAAGTGGTCTGCCACAAGAACATCCCAAACATCGACGTGTTCAATGGCCACTTGCGAAAATTCCAATTGACACTGATCAAGCAACAAAGGGCAGGAAACAAGGTTTTGATTCTGTCTCCCTCTTTCCCTTGTGTTGTCGAATCTTGGGAATGACAGACATCCATCAGGTTGCAAGCATCTTTTATTTTGCCGGACACGGAAGGCAGGTGAACGGGCACAACTTCCTGCTGATGACAGAAGACGAGGCTGCTTTCGAGGAGGCCGATTTTGCCGCCATGGAACTCAAAGCACCGATGGTTGGCACTGTGATTGATGGAATGAAGAAGTACTCTGACCTGACAATCGGCATTCTTGATGCTTGCCGCCAATCCAATGAGAAGGGTGGCTCCAAGGTGAGTTCAAGTTCTTCCTTTCACATTCAGCCACACACTGATCTTCTTCTCACAAATTGGCCCAGTCACGTGGTGGATCTGAGCCGACACAGGAACTCCAACTGACGAAAGAAGATTTCCGAGCTGGGTGCATTTTGATTTATCCAACAAGCCCAGGTTTTTTTCCCCTCCTTTGGGTTTCACCCTGAATCAACGTTTCACTTCTTTGTAACGCACAGGGAGGACAACACAGGATGTTTGCACTCTCCCAAACAAGCAGAACCATGGATTCTTCACTGGTTGTTTCCTCGAAGGTTGCTTCGCCTCCGTCTCTCTTACATCACTCACTCAACCACGCGCTCCCAGTTGTCGAGAATGCAGAACCCGGCACATCGTGGAACGACGTCGAGTCCGCCATCATTCAGATTGTGCAGACGGAATCTCATGACGAGCAGACACCTTGGGTCTCAAAGAGTTCTGGACTTCGCTTTGCTCTCTTCTGAGAACAATCAACTTACTTGTTGAAACGTTTAACGGAAACAAAAAACGAATTTGGTACCAAAGGTGTGCGGATTCGACCGGAGGATTCGAGACCGGCGCAGAAGATGGTTTACGGACCCTTTTTTTTTTTAAACGCCCCCAACTGACTCGAAGGGCGCTGAAACATCCTCGCGGGGCAGTCTCTTGCAAAGTGATCAAGTTTTCACCAGAGGTGCCAACTTTAACCTTGGGAGGGTGTGTGCCGAGCTTGCGAGTCCACTCTGTACTTGCAGGCACCTGCACCTTGACTGCAAAATTGGCCACCAGGGAGCATCAAGCATTGCGAGAGCACTCGAAGTGAACAAGTCACTCGTGTCTCTGAATCTCAATGGTGTGTGCCTTCATCCCATTGTGCTCTCTCCCAGTTCTCAAATGAACGAAATCATCCAGACAACGAAATTGGGAACGAGGGAGCAACAAACATCGCTGGAGTACTCGAATTGAACAAGTCACTCGTTTCTCTGGATATATCATGTGCGTTCCCATTGTGCCCTCTCAGTTCTCGAATAGTGATGGGGTTTACTCTCTCCAAAACAAAATCACACAGCCAACGCAATTGGGAGTGAGGGTGCAACAATCATTGGGAGAGCACTCGAATCGAACAAGTCACTCGTGTCTCTGGATATATCAGGTGACTGTTCCCGTCGTTTCTTTTTGCTCTCTCAATTCTCAAATGGTGGTGACTCGCCAAAGCCAACAACATTGGGAATGAGGGAACAACAAGCATCGCGAGAGCACTTGAATTGAACAAGTCACTCGTGTATCTGAATATATCATGTGTGGCTCCTTTGGTCTCTCCATTTTCAAATGATGGGTTGACTCTAAATCACTCAGGGAACTCAATTGGGAGTAAAGGAGCAACAATCATCGCGGGAGCACTCGAATTGAACAAGTCACTTGTGTCTCTGGATATCCGGAGTGTGTTCCGTCGCCCCATTGGGCTCTCTCAATTTCCAGTTATCAACGATGGGATTGACTCTCTCCAAAACAAAATCACCCAGGGAACTCAATTGGGAGCGAGGGAGCAACAACCATCGCGAGAGCACTCGAATTGAACAAGTCGCTGGTATCCCTGGATCTTTTATGTGTGTTCCCATTGTGCTCTCTCTCAATTCTCAAATGGTGATTGAATCTGCAAAACAAACATCACTCAGACAACGAAATTGGGAGTGAGGGCGCAACAATTATCGCGAGTGCACTCGAATCGAACAAGTCCCTTATGTATCTGTGTATATCATGTGTGTTCCCATGGTTCTATTGTGCTCTCTCAAATGGTGATTGACTCTCCAACACAAAATACCAGCCAACAAAATTTGGAGCGAAGGAGCAACAAGCATTGCAAGAGCACTCGAATCCAACAAGTCACTTGTGTCTCTGGATATATCATGTGTGTTAGCCTTGCTCTCTATCTCTCTCAATTCCCAAATGGTGTTTGCTTCTCCAAAACAAAATCACTCAGGGAACTCAATTGGGAGTGAAGGAGCAACAAGAATTGCAAGAGCACTCGAATCCAACAAGTCACTTGTGTCTCTGGATTTACGAAGTGTGTTCCCATTGTGCTCTCTCTCTCAATTCCCAAATGACGACTGACTCTCAAAATCACACAGCCAACACAATTGGGAGTGAGGGAGCAACAGGCATCGCGAGAGCACTCGCATCGAACAGGTCACTCGTGTCTCTGAATCTCGGGGGTATGTCTCTTTGTTCCATTGTGCTCCGTCTCAATTTTCAAATGATGATTGACTCTCAAAAAATAAAATCACACAGCCAATGAAATTGGGAACGGGGGAGCAACAAATATTGCGAGAGCACTTGAATCGAACAAGTCACTTGTGTCTCTGGATATATCATGTGTGTTCCCATTGTGCTCTCCCTCAATTCCCAAATGATGGGGTGACAACATCACTCAGACAACAAAATTGGGAGTGAGGGGGCGACAAACATCGCCAGAGCACTCGAATTGAATAAGTCACTCGTGTCTCTGAATATATCGCGTGTGTTCCCGTGGTTCCATTGTCTCTCTCAAATGATGGTGATTGACTCTCTCCAAAACAAAATCACCCAGATAACAAAATTGGGAGTGAGGGAGCCAGAAGCATCGCGAGAGCACTCGAATTAAACAAGACACTTGTTTCCCTAGATATATCACGTGTGTTCCCATCGTTACATTGCTCTCTCATATGGTAGTGATTGACTCCAAAACAAAATCACTCAGGCAATGACATTGGGAGTGAAGGAGAAACAATAATCACAAGAGCGCTCGAATCGAACAAGTCACCAGTCTCTCCGAATCTAGGAGGTATGTCTCGTTGTTCCATTGTGCTCTCCCAGTTCCAACAAAGTGGTGACTCTTCATCCACAGAGATACAACTCTTTTGGTTTACATGGGTGATACACCCCACTTTGGGTGCTTCTCTTCTGGCCTTTCTGCAACCCCAAACTTCTGCATTTTCGTGCCCTAGTGTTGGTGGCACCAAATACCCTCTGAGCTGGGGCATTTGGCTTGTCTCAGGAGGCCCAGAAAACACACTCTCTGATGCCCTTTTTGAAATTCCCATTGAGATTTTTGATTCACAGAATCGCCCTCCCAGTTATGGATATCCTTATTCCTCTATTTGCTGAATCTCCCCCTCCATCCCTCTCGAAACAGGGACACACCCGAATGCAATGGCAGTTGCCACAGGCAAAGAATACTTTGACTGTAACTTCACAAAATCACCCACAAGTTCTGCCCAGACTCGCTCGACAATGCCAGAAACTCCAGTCGAAGAAATTCCTCAACACAACCAACAACCGTTTCCAGACTCCTCAATGACTTCGGCACCTGTAGAAAACACACAAACAGCCCCCACGTCTTTGCATTCTCCAAATTTGTCACTCCCGTTTGCCCAACGGTCATCAGCGGCATCTAAACTGGGCACTCCTTCACAATCACCTGAAACACTCACCAGTGAAATTCCTGCAACAAACCCTCCACCTGCAGCCACCACACCGAGACCCTCACTCCCAAGTAAACCTCCAACAGTTGGACGAAAACCTGAAAGTAACGGAACACCATTTCAAATTGAAACAGCCAACTCAGAACAAACGTGTTGCTGGCTTGAATCTGTTGGCGTGGATGACGACTGCCTGAAAATCATCAGAGCGAACAAACTGAGAGGAAGAACACTTGCCAATTACTCTGTGCAACAATTGTGTGACCTTGGCCTCGTTATCGGTGATGCAGAATTCATTGTGGACGAAGTCAAAGCCCATTTATCATCAAGATGTCAAGAGCAATCGTCGCACAGTTCCCTCATCAAGTCGACAGGTTGGCAAATGCTCTCCGATCTCAACTTTTTCTCACTTTTTTTTCCCAGTTGGAGCAGAACCTCTTTTCGGTGCAGAGATGAGCTACAAGTGCTTTGCATTTGTTGTCGGGAATGAATCCTATGGGAATCGTTCACTCAAAAACTCCATCAATGATGCAGAATCTATTTGTGAGGTCTCTTCCATTTCCCAAGTCAAACTTTGTGTTTTTGACATCGAAGACAATGGCAGTTCCTGAAGAACAAATGTCAATTTGAAGTGGTCTGCCACAAGAACATTCGAAATCTCGATGTGTTTACTAGCAACTTGCGAAAATTTAAAGAGACACTGCTCGAGCAAAAAATTGCAGGAAACAAGGTTTGATGGTGGCACCCTTTTCAAGCTTTGGGGTGACCAGACATCAGGTTGCAAGTATATTTTATTTTGCAGGACACGGGAGGCAAGTGGAAGGGCACAACTTCCTGCTGATGACATGTGACGAGACTGCTTTTGAGGAGACCAGTTATGGCCGCATGGAGCTCAAAGCACCGATGTTTGGCACTGTGATTGATGAAATTAAGAGCTACTCTGACCTGACAATCGGCATTCTTGATGCTTGCCGTCTATCCAAGGAGAAGAGTGCCACGGCGGTACAGATAATCTCTTTTATTCATATTCAGCACACTGATCTTTTTTCCAAATTGGCCCAGTCGCGTGGGTTTGGAATTAGCAAAGAACCCCTCTTGGCGAAAGAAGAAGATTTCCGAGCTGGGTGCTTCTTGATTTATCCAACAAGTCCAGGTTTTTCCTTTGTGCCTTCCCCTATTATTTTTTTTTCCCTTTAAACATCGCCGCACACTCATCTGACTCATGTACAGGAAAGGGAACACAGGATGTTTGTGCTCTCCCAAACAGGAAGAACCATGGATTCTTCACTGGTTGCTTCCTCGAAGGTTTCATTCCCTGTTTCCCCAGCCCTCCTGACAACTGTCACCACACATACTCAGTTGTCGAGAACGCAGAACCCGGCACATCGTGGAACGACGTCGAGTCCGCTATTATTCAGATGGTGCAGACGCAATCTCATGGTAAACAGACGCCATGGGTCTCAAAGAGTTCTGGACTTCGCTTTGCCCTCTTCTGATGTGAATTACTTCAGAGGTAAAATGAACGGAATCTCATGACGAACAGACACCATGGGTCTCAAAGAGTACTGGACTTCGCCTTGCTTTCTGCCGAGGCAACAAGCCACTTTTGTAAAAACTGCACTGTACATAAAATGGAAGCATTATTTAAACCATTGTAGCTTTTGCGGTGGCCAAAAGAAAAAAAATCAAGAAGGTCTACACATCAAATAAATTTTTAAGATGGAAAACACAGCCTACAATTTACATTACCACGATGGTGGTGGCAGAAACAATCTTGTAGAAAATACGATTTCAGTAAAAGCCACTCTGTATGGAGTATTTAGGAAAAAGGAGAGATGTATGTACGTGAGAATTTACTTTATTTTAGTACAGGACCCGCGAAGCTGCCCATCTAGTATAACATCAAAATTGCGTTCTGAAGAGATTTCCACCCAAGCAACAGGAATGGAGGTGCCCCTTCTTGCTCGTTTCTTTAACCAAAATTAGCATCTATTCAGGCCGTACTTGTTCAAAGAAATGCACACCACGTCACTTGGATCACAGTGGAGTTGAAGCAGCATGAGATGCTCTGTACAACCAATATCCTGTTTCATCTCCGCAGAATTCACTCTCAGGCTTTCGGTCATTGTCTGTTTCACAACTCCAGATAGATCCACCTTGATGTTAATAGTTAACAATTGCGAGAGGAAAACATTGCAGATTTTCTAGGATTTGGGGATTATCGTACAATTGCATATTTCAACTCGACTGTAAAGAAGGAAGTGTTCTTTCCACGGGAAGAGTGTGAAACAGAACCAGGCGTAATGATTGAACAACTTTTCAGGAATGGGTGAGTGTAACAAGGTTGATGCGGACTTTCGCACTGACAAACTAAAATCGGGATCTTTGATTCAATTACCAAAAATGTAATATAAAGAGAAACATACATTTAGTGCATAAGTCGCCTCTCGGAAGAAATTTTCTAACGTCGAACGCACAAGCGATGCCGGATTCGCAATTTTACTGCCTATAAATGCAGTTTGAGGTCCATGTCTCAAGTCTTCAGCATCCGGGGCCTCAATATTATCTTGCAATGTGGGCTTAGGAGCTGGGCGAATTGGAGAATCTTCCAGGGTTTCCACTCTGGAAGTGATTAATGTTTGCTGGAATAAAAGCAACAAGGTTCAACCTTTTCCCTCTCGGTAATGGTGGGAACACCGGCAATATCTCCATCATTCCTTTGCACATGCCCACAACGTACCGACAGTACCTTGATGGAATTAGAAGGAGACTATTAGCCATTGGGGTGTAAACCAGGCATCTTGCTCACATAACAGCTGACAATAAAAGGATTCTGGAGCAGGAAGAAGATAAAAGATAATATCTACAAAAATGTTGAGTGAAAATTTGTACGGGGTTGGAGCCAACCTTTGTCAGAAAACAGTGAATTGCACTGCTGTCTAAGCAATAAATACGAGTTGAGCACAGTGAAAATTAACGCGTCAGTTCCAATCACACCCACACGTACAGCTTTCATCTGGGTGAGTGAGAGCTTTGTTTTCAGAATTTGAAAACAAGGGTGAGATTTTATGGCATCCTGCTGTGAATTGATGGATGCAGTTGATGTTGGAACCGATGGAGATGATGGAGCTTTAGCAGGGATAGTAGGGGGAGACTCACTACAAGTGATATCCCAAAATTTGAAACTAAGTGGAGGTGGCCTAACATCTCAATCAGAAAGAGTTAAAGAAAAGAAGAGGTACAGCATATATTGTAACAGTGGAGGTTTAAATGCTTGTCCCACATTCATGCACCCAAAAATTTTGTCTTTCAGATGATTTAATTTTACAAAACAAAATTGCTTGGCGTGATTTGGAGGCCTGCCAACAACTTATTTAATTATCAGGAAGGCTGGGAAAGTATCACTGCATACATGCTTTCTGCCTTCTGCGTTATTTCAACTGCTTCAGTGAAAAATCTATCTACATCTGCCATCAAGCAATGAGATAGACCAAGTAAATCAGTATCGATTTTCAAAACCCGAGACAGCAGATCTATTTTTGTTTTCACGCTTTTGTTCAAGTTTCATATATTTCCCAAAGTTACATTATTGTAATTAAAGTAAAATAATTGACAAAACTTACTTGCTAAAATGCTGCAGCGTATTTCGTGTGGGGATGGTGACCATGGTTGCCAAAAACTTGACATGTCCCTAATTCCCACGGCCCACCCGTTTTTCCCTTCAATGAGAACATCAGTATCATTTTGTTCCATTTGACTTTGGTGGATGTTATTGGGGGAAAAAAATGTGGTTTAGTACACAATCAATGGAACTGGTGGTGGGAACATACGAGCTGGTATTAGATAGAATTTGTGGTGCTTCTTGGAAAAAGAAATTTCTCATGTAAGTTCCGGGTATAGATTCTTCCCTGCAATAGTACACCAATAAGAGGCAAAGCAGTTACAAGATAAATACATGGCGAGAATATGTAGAAGTTCACTGGCAAGTTTGGAATAAGGGTTTTGCATAGCATAACAAAGTTTCAAGGCGTCCGCAATAGAGGCCGCTGTAACACCGTCGATGAAGGGACACTGCAAGTAAGTTATAACGTGCTGGGTGATTGCAGTGTCATACACTATGTAAAATTATCCTCACTAAGTGCAGTAATGCCAGAAGTCTTGAACCTTTCACAAGAATTTCTGGTACTAGAAGTGCAATTATACCATTGACAATGGATTGCCAGGTGGACTGCTTGCAAAGCTGGTTTCTTATGTAAGGAAGTGCAAGATACTTACAGGCTGAGTGTTAGGGAAAAAAGTGAGTTGAGGATGGGGTCCCGGGAATAAGAGAGAAAAGGAATGTTTGGTTGCACACCACTGCAAGTCTTTTTGAGTTCGATTGAAATCCGTCTTGTCAATTTGACTCCAACGCAATCTGACACCCAATCCCAAAGAGGATTGTTTGTATCTCCAATCAGTAACAAAACATTGACACGTTGTGAGAAAACTGTCATGGAGCTAAGTGATGATACTTCCACCCATCTGTCCATCACATTTTTGAATGTTGAATCAAGTGGATTGAACGGTGCAAACATTGCCACAAAATACAGAGACCGAACAAGAGTATCTTCGCCAACTCCGCCGCCATCACCCCATGCCAATGTTATCGCTCCATTCCCCAAAGTCTGTGATCCAGACTGCAACGAGGAAGACGAGGCGGAATTGGACAGCGAATTAGAGGACGAACTAGAAGCCAATGCAGAACCAGAGCCCTGCGAGCCAATTCCACCACCAGGGTTGGAATCAGATACCCCAGAAGAAGAAGAACCCCCAGAACTAGAAGCAGAATTAGAAGCCGCAGAAGCGGCCGCAGAGCCCTTAGCCTCACTCGCGTCCCTGTCGCCGGAATCGAAGAGACCAGCCACCACGTCCCCCTCGTCCTCCTCCTCGTCTCCCCCCTCGCCGCCCCCCTGCTCCTCTCCCTCTCCCTCGCCCCCTCCTCCCCCCTGCTCCTGCTGCAGCGTCATCAGCTGCGGGCCCCACACCATGGGGCTCATGTCCCGCAGCCCCACCAGGGCGCTGGCCAGGTCCACCACCCCGCTCGCCGCGCTGTTGCCGCAGAAGAACATGGAGGAGGAAGACAGCGGCGGCGGCGCAGCAGAGGACGACACCGAGTCGGAGCGCAGCGAGGGCGACGGCGACGGCGACGGCGTGGGGGTGGGCGAGGGCGAGGCCGAGGGCGACGGCGACGCCAGGTGGGCGATGGGCAGGCCCAGGGCGACGGCGCGCTGGACGACGGCGGCGCCCAGCACCGCGGCGAGGTACGACGTGGCCGCGGAGGGGTGCGAGTGCACCGCGTGCCAGAGGCGGCGGTACCGCTGCGGCGTGTTCACCAGCCCCCGCATCGACAGGAACTGCTGCACCAGCCCGCACATCGCCCACTGCGCCGCGGGGCCGGACCCCCCCGTCCCGGCGCCCGTGCCCCACCCGCCGGACCCCGGCGACGACGGCACCAGCGAGACCGACAGCGCCGTCTCCGCAGACACGGGCGGCGCCGGCGGGAGCAGCGCCTCGTACTCCAGCAGCGACCTGCGGGACGGCCTGTGGCTCGTCGCGATGGCCGGGCTCGGTGGGGCCAGTGCCGCGGGCGAACCCCCTCGTTTCCTTGATGTAGGTGTGCCTGGTGGATCGACCATGTCTCGCGCCGCTTCGTTTTGTCTTCTTCTTTTCTTTTTTTGATTCCAGATAGCAGATAGAAAACAGAATTGATAGATAGTGTACACAACAGAGAGGAAGAGGGGTTGGTTGGGAGTATGTCTGTAGGTATGCATGGATGCGTGTATCAGAACCTCCAGGGCACGGAGGAAGCTGTGGTGAGGGCAGGGGGAGGGTATGCGCTCACAGCCACATTGCTATGGAATGCACCCCCGCCTTGCCTAGGGGAGGCCGAGACCCCAGTGTGGGGCCAGCCGAGGTACGATGTTGTGATGATGGATGGTGGCACGGCCTTGGTGGAGTATGCTGTGCTGTATGTCGAGGTGTACTGCGGGGCCTTGGGGGGTGTGATCCCGATGCCTGTTACAACGAGCGGAGGTGGGTTGGAGGGTGATGGCTTGGGTGGCGGGAATAGGGACGGGTAGTAGGATGTGGTGCCGGTGGTTGTAGTTGGGAAGTTTGTTGTAGGTAGCTGCGAGGTGCCGGAAATGTATCTGGACCCCAGAGGTGGGGTGGGGTGTGTTGCTTGCCGCAGCTTGGCTACTGCTGCAAAGGCAGTGGTGCTTGTGGTGGCGTTGCTGGGCTTTGGAATGACGTTGGTTGCTGGGTTTGTTCTCTCGTATACACAGGGTGATGTGTCAGCAGGAGGAGGTAAATTGACTCTGGGTGATGCGAATTTGGAATTGAGAGGGGGGGTTGGTTGGGGTTTATTACGGACCGATAAAGGTGTAAGTGCAAAAGTTTCTCTTGTAATTGTTGATGGAGTTGCAGCAGGTTGTGAGATATTGTTTCTACACGTTGATTGTGTGCTGCGGAACGATGAAGAGTTTGATGAAGATGTGGATGACGCGGAAGATGGTATGGGTGGGAGAGAGGGTGCTTGTTGTTGCAGAGGACCCCTCGAAGGTGTGTAACCTGTTGCAGCAGTGGAAGCTTTACTGGGAACTGTGCTTTGAGGGGGAGGGGAGGCCTTATGAGTTACGTGTGACGGGTGGTTGTCAGCTCTGGGACCTCGGTTTGATGAGCACGCCTTGTGGTCAGAAGTTAGAACAGAACTTATTCTTTTAAAGGTATACCTCTTCTACATTGCTCTTATCTTTAGTGGGGGGTGGTGCCGAAGTACTGGAAGAGGGAGTGGTTGTGTTTGTGTTTGTTGAAGGTTGAACAGGCAACATTGTGTGAACTTTTGCAAAAAATGGGTGGTGCAATGCCTGCTGTGCTGTCATTCTTTTGTTTGGATCGTACAAGAGAAGTCGCTCCATAAGGTCTATGGCCTCAGGACAAGCATTGGGTATGAGCTGCCGCAGAGGTGTGGGAGCAACCTTGAATTTTTTTTTTAAGTTTTTCTAGTTCCTTCAAACCTAGGAAATACCTGAGACAATCGAATGTTCAATGCTGAAGCTAGCTTAACACCTTCAGCCCAATTATAAACAGTTGGTGAGCCCAGTACAGAGGAAATCTTGAATATCTGAAGATGTTATATTAGGGTTTGATTTGAATGATGATGTATACTTGGTCGGGCTCATTATTTCCAGGGAAGAGTGGATGTACAGTGTACAACTCTGCAATAATGGCTCCCATTGCCCAAAGATCTGTTTTCGTAACTGGTTAGAAAACTCACCAACCCTAGTTCAATTACCAACGGGAGAAGTATAATGCGGGCTCCTAAGCAATACTTCTGGGGCGCGATACCACCGGGTTGAAACATAGTCTGTGTAGGGAGGTCTTGATCTAATTTCGCGAGCTAAGCCGAAATCGGCTAATTTGGCAATATCATTGGTCATAAGCCTGTGAGCGGTTATTTTACTTGTCGGATAATGGGACTTACAAATTTTCAGGTTTCATATCCCTAAAAAGAAGGTAAGGATAAAGTGCGAATATATTTAGGGTGTACCTGTGAAAAAAGCCTTGTTTGTGCATGTACTCAAGGGCAAGGAATACCTCAATGAAACCAAGTGAGTTGACTTACACATAAAAGCCAATGTTGTGTACCTGATAGGCAATGATCCTAATTTTGTTTTCCGGTAGCCCAGTGGACCTATTTTTTATTCTGTCATACAAATTCGACTCCATGTACTCAAAAACGAAGTAGAGTTCGTCGTTTTCCCGCACCACTTCACGCAGTTTGATAATGTTGGGGTGGTTCAACTTCCTCAAGGATTTCACCTCCCTAAGTTGAACGCATTCTTCCTGTAGGGGAAAAAAAGGGGAAGGAGAACAACAAGTCAGAAAAGCTGAGAGATGGTGAAAACAACGACAAGGCATTCTCATTCAAATCCACACGCACCCAAGATGGAAACTTCCTCTTCATTTTCTTGATGGCAACTACATCGCCGCTGGCTTTTTCAATAGCTTTCGTGACAACGCCGAAGGCACCGTCACCAAGCTCCGAGATCGTCGTAAACCGCGATTGCATGTCGCGCTGGCAAATTATGGGCACTAAGATCCACAGAACGCACGACCGTCACTGCACCTCCACCGCACAAAAAGATCGCTCGTAACTCCGCTTTGTGTGTTACGTTGTTTTTTTTGTTTTCTGACCAAATAAATAAGATCAAAGGTTGAACTTCGGGGAAGGAAATTGTCAGCTTAGTAGATCCTGAGCCGCTGACCGGTGCAATCATCTTGGGTGATAAGGATCCCCCAGGATATCAGCAGCACTAGTTCTTGCAGTACTCCCTCAGTGACCTTGGTTCTCGGCACTCATCAATCGATCAATGGATCGTTCCACGGAACTTCGGCAAAAAACAAAAAACAAAAAAACAAGTCGAACCGGAGATGAGCAACCCCTTTGATGACGACGACGTTACGCCGCCCCCCAAGACCGTGGGTTCGATCCCCAGCGGCACCGGTTTGGGTTTGTTCAGGCAGCTCCAGCCGACAAAGCCCGCAGCAGCACCCACCTCGCAGCCTCCCACAATCCCAAAGCAGCAACCGCCTCCCAAAGTCACAACCACAACAGCCCCCTCCCAGTCCCTCAACCCCTTCGACGACGACTCCGACACCTCTGCCGTTTCTGTATCTGTACCAGCTTCTACTTACGGCGGCGCCTCTTCGACTCCCCAATCGTCACAACAACAGCAGCAGCCAAAGAAATTCATGCCCTCCGTGGTTCCTTCTTCCGTGGGCACCAAGTTGGCTCCTCAGCCTTCCTCCTCCTCGTCGTCTGCGTCCTCTTCGTTGAACCCATTTGATGACGATCCTCAGCCGGTTCCCGTAACTGCTAAACCTGCTGCTATTGCTCCAAGTGCTACAATTAGCACAACTAAAAATACCCCAATCCCTTCATCAGTGCAACACACTCCTTCTTCTAATCCTTTTGATGATGACACACCCTCTGAAGCAACTGTGACTCCTCAGGTGACAAAAACCACCACTTCTAACCCATTTGAGGATGAAGAAAGTGACCCACCAGAACGAATTTCTGCTGCACCAATAAGACCCGTTCCAGCCAGAGTGAACCCTGGAGTTCAATTATCATTAACACCTTCCAACACAACATCAAAACCAACTGTTACATCACAACAACCTCTAGTCACCACTAAAACCGCAACATCAGGTCCGCCACTGGTAATTCGTCCAACACCTTTATCAACTACAAAGACTCCAACAGAGGTCAATAAAACTACAACAAGCTTTCCAAAAGGAGCTTCCACTTCCTCTCTTCCTTATCCACCACCTGCTCTCTCTCCCCCAGGAAACTACACATCATCTGTATCTCCTAATATCACCACTACAACACATTCTCCACAGGCTTCGACTGTACCGAGCACAACTACAAACACAATCAAAACCTCAACTTCCACTTCCACTACACCAACCGTAACCAAGGATCCAACTGGTGCCACTAAGGAAGTTGTCACTGTGAACGAAGGCCTACGTGGTGAAGAACTGGTTGCTGTCATCATTAACCAAATAGGACTACTTGACGATTTATTCTCTTCTTCGCGTTTCAAAAGAAACACCGGTAGAGCATCTCCGGCAATTCCTGTAGTACCGAACTCCACCACACCTGGGGCAACTCCCAAAGATTCCAACTATACACAGTGGCGTCTTGCACTCATGAATAACGCCTCCACCAAGGGATTGATTTCGACGGAGGTAGGCGTTTGAATTGAATGTTTTCTGTTAATTCAGTAACTTGCAGGGGATTAAAGATAGAAGGAACCACTATCTAAGATTCAGGGAACAGCTGCTTGTCAACAAATTTGGCAGGTCTCAATTTGATTTATTCTTTCTCTCCAACTTGCTTATAGACCTGATATTCGAAATCCCACTGTTGAAAAACCCCTACCTAATCCACTGCCAATGACACCCTCTCCTGTACACACATCTGCCACTGCTACACCATCAAAGCCTACAGGGAGACCAAGAGCATCCACAGTTGGTGGGGAAATTCTTCCTGTAAATCGACAGGTTTTTTTAGGCCTCCTTTTTATTTTTTCATGGTCACATTCCCATAGAGTTGGACAAAGAAAACGGCTGGAACAGTATATGCGTTTGCTGGAGTGCATCATATATTTACCTGTCATTCTCGGGCAGGTACGTTAACTCCAGTGAGCATTTTGGATGTTTGCCTTAAAGATTGGTTTTAGTGAAGGTAATAAAATTTGCTAATGATGACCGGGACCTGTTGGCGTTTGCCTCGGATGACGGCACCATATCAGTGTGCTCAGTTCTGACAAACCCAACTTGTCTCAAAACGCTCTCTGGGCACACACAATCTGTCACCGGTAGAAATTCGGTACAATAAGTACTTCATTAACTCACAAATAGATTTTGATTGGGGAATGACAAACGATACTATTGTTTCAACTTCTGCTGATAAATCATTGCGAATCTGGGTCGTGGCAGAGTGAGCAATGTGTTTCCCTGTTTTTGTTGTTTGCTGACATAGTGTTAGTGGAAGCTGCCCTCGCATCATCCCTGACAAAGAAATATGTTGGTGCTGCCGATATTTGCCAACAAACGGCAATATTGTCATTGTGTGTACCCTCCACTCAGCCTTTCTATGTGATGCAATTCTTATTTGCTTTATCTTTTCCTTGGTTTTTTTCCCTGCTGTTTTTGATAACTTTTTTCTTCCCTTGATTTTATGAGTGCTTGTTTATTCAGTTTTCTGTGGTGTTAATTGTGTGGGTTCTCCCCTTTCCTCTTGGTGTAGTATGGAACAGGACCACAAAACAGCTTACAAGGAAGCTTAATTGCTGTTAACGCAAGCACTGGTAGGACAGTTGGACTACTCAAAACAAAAGCTTCCGTACTCTGCATGACATTTGATGGAACTGGATCCTATCTCTTTGTGGGAGACAGCAAAGTACGTTACAATCCACCTTGTCCATATAACCCACATTACACTCAGGGAATTGTGACAACACTCCGAGTTCACGGATCTGGGCCAAATTTCTTCGAACCTCTGCGAACAAGCAACGTTGTTTCACCCCCACATAGTTTGCAGTTCAAAGGATGGACAACTAACAACACTTATGAGCCTACGCTGTTGGCCTGCTGCCTAGATAATTCTGTGCGATTTTTAGGGTAAAACCTTCTCAAACAAGTTGCCTGTGCCACCTAAAAATATTACAGTTGTGGGCCAAACGTTCTTGGGACATTCACAACAAAGAACAAATTCGTAGTCAGAAGCGGAAACAACCGCATCCGCGCTTCGTTCTGTCCTTTGATATCCAAGTAAATGCCTGTTAATCTTATAACACAAAACCTTATGTGCACATAAGGGACACTGCATGCATCGTGTGCGGGAGTGAAGATTCTTCTGTATACATCTTCGATCTGTTAAGGTATTCCAAAGGAGCTACAGACGGCTTTCACCTCTCTAACATGTCACCAACAGAAGTGACAACAAGCCCATCAACAAGTTACAAGGTCATTCTGGTGTTGTTTTTGATGTGTGCTGGTCATATGATGAAACAATGCTAGCATCATGTGACCAAGAGGGCACAGTATTTGTCTGGAAAAGAGTCCTACAACCCTCAGAAGCCTAAAAGGTCCCTGAATTCTATTGCTTAGCACCACAACAAACAAAAAGACAAAAAACATGCACACAACCAAACAAGCGGAAAAAGAAAAATCCACCCCCCCAAGACAAGCATGTACCCCCGGAACTACTAATCCAACTTGGCTGCAGGGGGATTTCTCGTGTGTCCATTCCACTGCCAAGAAGCGGGGAAACAAATTATGGCAACGAAAAAGCAAGGAAACCGCCGGCGTCGGGTCCCGCCACGTTCGCGAAAATCGTTCTGCTGTCTTTGAAGAAATCAAAATCTTGTATTCCCTTTTTGAGTGAAAGTGATATTTGGCCAGTTACTGCCGAAAACTACAATTACAAAGGACGCAAGGAAAAATTAAAAAAAAACCTTGGAAAAGCAGTACGGTGGCGGGCGCACGAAGTCACGTGTCCGTAAAGAAATTAAACGAGGGCCACTACTAATCTGTGAGTGTGAGATGGTGCAGAGCCGGAGGTGCGACAGATGGCAATGCGGATCTGGCGATTGTGGTCGCCGAGCGAGATCTGTGGGGGTAACTTGTTTGGGCCGGATCTTGGCGAGATCGCTGTTTGCTGTTTGTTGCGTGTTGGGGTTCGCTCTGTCTGTTGGCGGTAAGGTTTGCAGTCAAAAGACACCTGTGAAAGTGCAGTTGCACTGGACAGCACAAGCGCAGTTTGCTGGTTACTATGCTGCACAGGCGCGTTTGTCTCCATTCCAATGTTCAGTTTTAAATTAGATTTTTTTTTTTTTTTTTAAATGCAGATTGCTTCCTCCTAATATGATGATATAGGCCCTGGGGTACTTTTCCGACGAGTGCCTTGATGCCAAGATTATTGCTGGTGGCCCTGGCTTTGATCCTGTTGTGGAACTAACAAGTGGAAGAGCACAGTTTGCGAATCTCTGGGCTGGAGCAGTCATTGGTGCTCGGGAAGCTAATATTCCTTTGGTGGTCGTGAGCCAATTATGGCAGAGTACCAGTTTGACATGTGTTTCCTTAAAAACTTCAGGCATAAGTAATCCTACTCTATGGCCAGGCCACAAAGTCGGCGTATGGGATGTAACTGGACTGCCCACTGAGGTATGAACTCTTATTCCTGTTAACGGTTTTTTCTGACTCTCACTGTAGGTTCGAGCTCTGGCCCTCTCACAAGGGGTCCAACTTTCTGAATACGACGAAGAAATTCAGCCTTTCAATGTTCTGCCACTCTTTGACAAAAGTCTTGATGTAATTTCTGCCATGACCTACAACGAACTGTCATTAGTTTTTGAGACAATCAACCCAGACACTGAAGACCTATGGTCCAAGGACGATCTGTACATTGTCTCTCCTGCCGACAGTGGTGTTGTCATTGTGGAGGATGGTGTTGCAGTTACAGAAGAATTTCTTGAAAATAACTCCACCATTGTTGAGGCTTTCTTGCGGGGACTCACTAAGGGATGGCTGGCCTGCAGAGAAACACCCGAGTACTGTGTAGGGCTGCTTCCTATCTCTGATGATCACCAAAGATGGATGATGAATGAAGTCAACCATATGCTGTGGTTGCACCCAGGGAGTCCCTTTGGAATTCCTACGGAAGCAGCCTGGAATAGCTCTCTTGTTCTGACGCACAGCATTGGTGCTCAAAATAATTCAATTTCAGACCCCATCTACACCAGAGCCATTAACACTACTATCCAAAGGAACGTGGATGCAATATTGAGTACAGAAGGCTATGATGTATACGGCGAGAATTACACTTATACTCAATATAAGTGGTGTCTAAAATGTGGAGGTGACAAAGCAGAATTGTGTGCAATCGATAAAACCAATGGGACAATATCAACAGAGATTATTGTGGCTATTGTTGTCCCTTTTGCTGTGACGGGAGTTGTTGTCACAATTGTGCTCGTTGCACTGCTTCACAAACTTAAGAAGATTCACAACAGAGTTCAGCAACTAGAACTGGAAATTGATAAGCGTGCTTGCTTCAGTGTTGTTGGTGCTCCTGCTCAGCAGGCAATAGACACACTGCTCAAATTAAAGAGGAAGAGATTTCTAAAAGACTCTGATCACTGTGAACTGTCACGGGTGGTCTCACTTATTGCCAGCAATAGACTTTACAACTCAGACATGCTCCACCAAGCCCTCCAGAACAACAAGGTTGACTCAGATGTTGATGCCTTTCTGGTGGACCTTTTGGTGAAGCATGATACTGTAATTGCCAATGTTGTACGGAGTGACACAGCCAGCAGTGTCATGACAATTCTTAACGAGGCTGACCCCACTCTGTCAACGCAGCGACTATTCAGAAGTCCTCCAGTGGTCGCTGTTGATGCCTCTTCTAGTGCACTAGCCATTTGCGGTAACAGCGGATGGGATTTTGACATCTTCTCTATGGCGCCGAATACAATGTTCTCACGTATGAAACTTAATCCTTGTGCGGTTTTTTACTTATCAACAGCATTCGAAATGATTGGATTGGCATTATTGGAAGAGTTTGGACTGGTGGCGCATTTCAAGTTGGACGTGAGACTTCTCATATCATTTTTCAGGCGAATTTATTCTGGGTATTGTGCCACAAATCCCTACCACAATGCTCTCCATGCTGCTGATGTTGCCCAAGTACTTCTCAAAAAAATGGAAATGTCGGGCTGATCTCCTTTTTAGGGAATGGGGGTACTACTACGACAATATCAGAATGAGTGCCAAGCCCAACTTGACTCTCAAAGCATGCTTACCCCAATTGAACTTTTGAGTGCGGTGATTGCCTCTCTGATTCATGATTACGGGCACCCAGGTATGAACCTTCCTTAAGAAATGCAGTCTCACTCTCCCCAGGCCTAAATAATAACTTTATGACTGCAACTATGCATGAAATAGCCCTCAGGTATTCTCAATATGCGGTAGTCTCTCAACTCATGTGTATAGATACAACCTTCTTTCTCCACTGGAAAATATGCACGTTTCTGAGTCACTTCAGATTTTACTCAGGTTCATTTGGTCTTTTTGTGCTTTTAAGAACCAACAAGTTGCCAAACAGATCTGAAAATAACTTTTTGGCCCAGATTCCGAAAGAGGAATACTTAGAGTTTCATAGAAACGTTGTAACTCTAGTCCTTGCGACAGACATGACAAGACACATAGAAATTACTGGACAGTTTACAGCCAAACTCTCTGCTGCGGGAAATACGGGAGAGAGGTTCGTGCCACTGTTATTCCCTCCCACTCACCTGTTCCCAGAATGCTGAAATCAAAGGTTGACCACCTGTTGTACCTTCAAATACTCCTCAAGTACGCGGACATCTCGGCTCCCTCCAGAAAATGGAACATATGTGAACGTTGGGCCTATTGTGTCCGCGACGAATTCTTTGCCCAAGGGGACCGGGAGCGTGCTCTCGGGCTTCCTGTGAGCCCCTGTATGGACAGGACTAACACTAACTGGGCCAAGTGCCAGTCATCATTCCTCAAGTATGTGGTGATACCTCTGAGTGAGGCGGTGTCAAAGATAGTGGACACAAACTCGATGAAAATCGATAGCAACCTCTCCGACAACTACCAAAACTGGGCGTCACTGGAGACACGGAACTCCACAGCAGGAGACACCAAGATTGTATGAAACAATCAATTTTGACATCATACCACCCCACTGCATATTATCACATCAAGAACCACACACCAGTATGGTGCACCAAACAACGTGCTCCGTATGTAGCAACCTCACTTATGTAATCATAAGTACATGAAAAACCAACTCGGAACAGATTTTCTAGTTTTTTTTTCCCCTGTTGATTTCCAACAACACGGTGAAGCGTGCCGGGGTCTCAAAAAAACCGTGAAAGTGTGGTGATGATTCTTCATCGGTTTGTATTGTCGCTTGTGAGGGTGTTTGTGGGAGCTCCGCGGTTCCTTGTCCTAGGGTCTAGTCACTGTGAGAAAGCCCGGCAAACCTCTGGGCGTTTGGGAAATTCCATATTTCCCCGCCTTTCACTTCGACGACTTACAGAAAACAAAGACAAACATTTTTTTAAAAAAGAAGGCACCACCTCAAGATCCGACATGTCCGCAGACTACGACTACATCTTGTTGGGACGGAAGAACTGGCGTCCTCATGCCGTGCGGGAAGATATCTTTGCAGAGTTGCCGTACCCCTCAGAAGTGTATGTCCAGTCCCCGCTCATCTCCATCTCCTTTCTGCACACTGATGTCCGCAGGGAGGAAATAGACCGTCGCGCGAAAAACTTGGTTTGGTACAAATTCAAATCATTAGAATTGCTCAACCACACGCTACATCATCCCGCTGCCGCTCGTTTGCGCCTCGAGATTGCCACGGATTATTCTAAGAAATGGAAGAAGTACATGGTGAAAGCAGGATTGGGACTATACAAAGACCCTGCCAATACTACTACATCACACCAAGTGCCTGCCCCTTCACCAGCGCCTCTTATTTGTTCAACCTCACAGCAGCTTAAAGACGCCCCTGCCACTGTTTTACCACCTGCCTACACAGACACTACTGGTCACGAACCTCCAAAGAGTTATGGTTGTTCCACAAACCAAGATGTAGTGACTACCTCAACTCCGTCGACAACCTTTGCAGAACCAACAAGAAGTGGTCCTGATGTCACCTTTGGGATTGATGATTCCACCAAGTTGACACATTCTAGTTGTGAACCACCCTTGGCTGGGCGTAAAAGGAAGATGTGCACACTAGATTCACATTCCTCTCGGGAACTGGAAGGAGAAGAGCCAGGAAAGGGATCCTCAGCATCGCACTATGTGGTGTCCACTTCACAAGTCAGAGTAACCCCTGCACCCACCCCAACCCAGCTGCTATCACGTGGCGAAGTACTTGCAAAATCTGGTGCCCCTCACCTTGCTCCTACACCAAACAAAAACATTGAGGCTATGTCCGGCACTGAGGTTTCCTGTGGATTTACTGAGGATCCCACAGTCAGGGTCGTTGAAGCAGGTTATTGTTTGTCACCTGTATTTGGAGTTCTAATTTGTACCATAGCTCAATTCCCTCAAATTTCTCCTGAAGTAAACACTTATGCTGTGACAGGCACTGATCCCGCACCCTCCGCAGTTGCTACCCATGGTATCATAGTAGGTTATTGGGATGGTCCCCTACTACACCCACCAGAACCGCTTATAGAAGAGCAGGAATAACCTTGGCACCAACCTCCACTCCTGGCTTTGTTGTAAGACTTCAACGTTCAAATTTTTTTTGGAATTGGAACTTGAAGAATTGGCAAGTTCTTTCCCACCAGCCTACCTTCTTTCTTAATGCCCACTCTCTGAGAACAGAGAACCCTTCGTTCCAACAAGGAAATCTTTTTACGATTGGAAGATAAACAAAAATCAAAGCCGCCTTTTGAGATCGTAGTTGCGTATCGTAAAGAGGGGAGTGAAAAGATGGAGGTGGATTCGACGGAGTTGTTGGTGTTACTCTCGTCGTTGGTTTTGTTGTTCGCCATCCTCCTCGTTATCCTCACCAGTTCATGGAAAGTGCTTCACGTATTGCATGGTGCGGGCCAGTTATCCCTATACTTCTTTCCCTGAGAGGTTTCTTCGTTATTTTCCTTACTATGTCCCAAAAAAGAGTCTGGGGCGGTACTTATATTTGGGGTACTCATTGGCGTGATTACGTGGCTGGTGTGCATAGAAGATATACCTTTTATTTTGTTTCTCTTAATTGTCATGTCTGATGTTGTCTTAACGCTATTGAGTTAATAGATTGCAAACTTTCCACCCTACTACCAAATTCCTATATTGATGCCTTCAGCTATAAGAGAAATGTTTTATGTCATTTTACTCCCTTGTATCATCTTTAATGCTGGTATGCAATTCTTTGAATAATCCCCTTGAGGTAATTCTCTACAGGTTTTTCAATGAAAAAAAGAAATTTTTTCAAGAATATTGTATCTATTCTGACCTATGCAGTTTTTGGCATGTTTATGTTGTGTTTCCTGTAATTTTTTTGTGGGTTATTCTTTTTTCACCTGGAACCTAACCTTTACCAGGAACTATTGTATCTTGTGCCACCTTTGGTGGTGTACTTTATGGGCTAGGATATGCAGGCTGGATACCAAGTGCAAACAATTTTATTGAGTGCATGTTATTTGGTGCTTTAATGTCTGCTACTGATCCAGTTGCAACACTCGCACTTTTTTTAGTAGTATTTTCAACCTTTGTTGGAAGTTAATCCTGTTCTCAGGAGCTAAATGTAGACCCCTTACTTTATTCACTTGTATTTGGTGAAAGTGTTCTAAATGATGCAATTGCCATTGTGCTTTTTAGGTTCAAAGTACCTGCTCATTCTCCAAGTAACCCAATTTCAGAACTCTTTCTGGGTTCATTGGAGTGGAGATTGACGCCATGATTCTTCCCAAAATTGTAGTCTCATTTCTAATTATTTCTCTGGGATCTCTTGCTGTTGGCGTAGGAATAGGATTTTTTTCTGCTTTTGTGAGTAGAAGTATTTTTTTTTCGTTTGTCTCTAACTGGCCAAGGTGATGAACAAATTCAGACATCTTTCTCTGTCACCTACTTTTGAAATGACATTAGTTGTATTTTGGGCTTATATATCATACCTGTTGGCTGATGTCATCCATTTATCTGGCATTTTAGCATTATTTGTTGTGGCTATTCTATCTAGTCACTATCATTGGTCTTTTCCTTATTATTTACATAGTTTAATTTACCGATTCAATAGGTATTCAATAGCCCGCACTTCGAGAATAACACTATTTTATGTAGCTGGGTACTCCTCTTTTATCCAACATTGTTTAGTCTCACCAAAGCAGAGCAGTCTCATTCGTTGCTGAAACGGCAGTCTTTTTATCTCTGGGACTCAGTCTCTTTGAGACAGATGACCCTTTTAACAGCGAAGAATGGGACTTTTTATATATACTTGCCTCATTGGTAACCCACCTACCTTCAGTCTTGATTCCTGTGTTTACGCTCAAATAAGCTTCTGTGTTTCATCAGCCGGGCAGCAAATGTCATCCCTCTATCCCTTCTATTGAATCTCTTCCGAAAACAGAAAATACCTTTGAAGCACATTGTAGTTCTGTGGTTTGCAGGTTCCACGTTAATGCTGTTCCGTTTTTTTTTTTTTAATTCAAGAAATTCCAGGTCTCAGAGGAGCAATTGCACTTATTTTGGCTCTTAGTTTAACAACCCCTCATGCAAGGTTGATAACAAATACTACCTACGTTATAGTGCTATTCACCAATCTGGGAATAGGGTGAGCCCATTTATTTACACCATAATTACCAACTAAAACGCTTGGCAGCATAGCTACAAAGCCGCTTCTTTTGATCCTGAAAATCGAAGCCGGCGGAGATGTAGCCTTCAACGTCCGCGATCCCGAAGTCGACCCGGTACGCGAAATCTCATCCAAAACTCCCAAAACTCACCAGAGGTCTCTCTCCGTACTTAGCAATCTCTAACCAACGATGATGCCACGGGATCCGCGGCCAGATTATCACAACCACTGATCACTCGTACACAACACAAATCCAGGCTCCACGACGCCTGGCGAGCCTTTGATGACAAGTAAGTCGAAAATCCCGCAGCCACAGCCACCCAATTTTTATCCCATAACTTACCAACACCTTCAGGTTCCTCAAGCCCATGTTTGGTGGGAAGCGAGCCGACGTCGAAGGCTCAATCAATGTTGACCGTGAATATGACCCAAGTATCACATCACGCACTGTCCGCACACTCAGAGACACAACATACTCTGAGATACGGTTTTGAAATAGAAACAACAACAACAACAACACATGTCACTCCTCAGTCTACGTGTTTGTGCTATGTGTGTTTGATCTTCTATGAAGTCGTCTTGCAAAACCATATGCCGATAAGCAACTGCCCATCTGGCTTCATCGGGGAAATTTTTAACGAAAACAACGGAAACAAGGAAAAAACAAGAAAAAAGCCAAAAAAGTTGGTGGTTGTGTGAGAAGATCCAAAGGGGCGGTGGTTTGGTGGTGTCGTGTCATTCATTGTTGTTCGGATCTCGGGAATGATGCTTACGTACGAGACGATGGCCGGGGAGGTGGTCGTTACGTGCGCGTTTGCGTTGTCGATCTCGTGTTCCACGCTGTACTTGATGAACAAGACTTTACCCAAGTCTTACAGGCTGTGGAACATCCCTGTTTTCCTTGCTGGTTTGAAATGACGGCCAACCTTTTTTTTTGATTTTTTTTCTTTTTTTTTTTTATGTGACATTGGTTCAAGGTATCGCATTGTCTGCAACATCTTTGACCGTTATTGATTTCACCAAGATGCTTGACCCAATGGTAATTGTGTTGATATTTCTGCCTCCGATATTATTTCAGTCTGGGCTTGAAATGGACTTCCACGTTTTTAGGAGGCTGGCCTTTCAATCCATCCTTCTGGCTGGACCAGGTATCCTCATTGCCAGTGCCTTTTATGTATTTAACCAAGTAAGGTGTATTAATTAGTGCTGCCTTGACTGCAGTCTTGGCTAAGTATGCATTTTTTAATTACTATTGGGACTGGGATGAATGCTTTTTACTTGTGTGGTCCTCAAATTAATTCCTCATTTAATCTGTTTTCAACAAAGGGAGCCGCTCTTGCAGCCACTGATCCTGTGTCAACTATTGCCACCGTAAAAAAATTGGGTGCTTCACCACGTTTAAGTGTTCTCATTGAAGGTCTTTAATAGTTTGAACACCCAGTTCTCTTACATCTAGTGAAGGTGAAGCATTACTTAATGATGGCACGGCTATTGTTCTTTTTGCCATTGTGGAAGGAGTGCTTATTGAAAATTCACTTTCACTTTCCTCTGTCCTGCTTACGTTCTTGAAGGCATCCCTTTTACATCGGAGTGTGCGCTAATATTATCCTAGTTAACTGGTGGAGGCATAGTAATGGGCCTTGTCATGGCCGTTATTACACACACAGTAATTTCCTCCATACACAAAAAGCCAATCCTTGAGATCACTACACTTATCACTGCAGTTTTTTCGACAATGTTTATATCAGGTACAACGACTTCTTTTCATTTTTTCAATGTAACCTGTTTTCAGAATACCTTTCCGTTTCTGGAGTCCTTGCTGTTGTTACATTTGGTCTATATGCTGCAAATACAAGACAAATTGGACTCAGCCTCAGCACTCATGAAGTTTGTACTGAAGGAATCAATAAAATCAACTAATACACCAGTAACCAGGCCAATTCCATTGTCTGGCAACAGTTGGAATATGTCATCAACTCACTAATTTTCCTATTTTCTGGTGTGATCGTTTTTCACTCACTACGGTTTGACACTACCGGATGGGACTGGCTTAACATGGGGATTCTTTTTCTAGGGCTGCAGGTAAATACCATACTGCATTTCAGCCAATTCACTTTATTATCCACAGATTATTCGAGCAATTACAATTCTGGTACTGGCACCAGTTTTGGCCATAACAGGATATGGATTTGATAGAAAAAAATTCGTCATGCTCTGGAGTGCGGGCCTACGTGGCGGCGTCTCACTGTCTCTTGCGCTTTTCGCTTCAAACAATCAAAACTTTGAATTGGAGTTCCGTAATCACTTTGTGGACCAGGTATGCAATTGAAACAGACTAAATAGCCTCCTGACGAACCACCACTTTCAGGTCATTGGTGTTGTTTTTCTCACCTCAGTTATAAATGGTTCTTTGGCCAAACCACTCTACCAGCTGTTGAGATTTGATGTTGTAAACCCCCAATGTATCGACTCTTTCTCTTTTGCACTCAAGGAGCTGGAAAAGTGCTTTATCCTCCACTTAAGAAGTAGGGAGATTAACTTTTGTCAAATAGATCGACTTCCGATTTCATAGATAGCCTGAAAACTAGGAAAATTTTTGGTGCTGCCAACTTTCACATCATTGAGGAAGCAATTCCTCGGGTCACAGCCCTGGAAGGAAAAATTGTAATAGAATGGAAGAGTGACTTCAGTTTATGGAAGCGCCTCCTCGATACACAGATCCTTGAAGAAGAGCGAACCAGAGTGGAACGAGCAAGTGAGAGTGACGATGACAGTAGCTCCAGCGACGACGATGATCGCTACAGCCGGGCTGCTTCGTCAGTAGTGGAGGAGGAAGGAAGCTCTCTTCCTACCGCTGAGCTTGATGACAGAAGTGCATCAGTGACCAGTACTCTGGTGAGTCACAACTGTCGTTACTGAGTTGTCTCCACCCACTCACTTTTGTCTTCTTCAAGGCCAGCTCACTCTTTGTCAGAATTCTCAAGGAGAACATAATACAAATTTCTCAATCGGACGAGTGCCTGACGCCGCACAAACTTCCTGACTTGATTGGATTCATAGATGAAGTACGCCGACCCTCTGTGGTCTTCCAACTGGCACACGAAGAGCTAAGAAGGACATTTCACCCTCCATTCGTATGTATAAGGTTTCCTCGTGTCCTTATCTAATCTTGGTTTTAACAAAAAGGAATTGCCGCGGATCCAATCCGTTCCATTGCTTAAATATGCCTCACTGTATTTACAATTTAAACATGTACGGCACACAGTGACTCATTGCAACGGGTTGCTGAAGGCCTTTGATGATGCCGCCCACACAGCAAGCGCACTCACAGGGGCTACTTTTGATCACCAAGTGGAAGACCTGTGGCAGGAAGTGGACCAAGAGCTGGGGACCATCAAGCACGATTACCCAAAACTGTACTTGCTTGTAGTTACTTCAGCAGTAGTCAAGATGGTTCTGCACTTCAAGAAGAACCACCTTGAGCACCTGAAGTGCCGCGGTCTCATTGATGAGAAAACACGTGACCTAGGCATGAGGACTTGCAACGTTGTATACAGAAGTATGCTTCTAAAACACCCCAACAAACATACAAAAAAGAACTGACACCTCTGCAAACAATCCCAGAGTTGCACTCAATACCCCTGATGTGGCATTTCGCCAAGTGGATATTTTCCAGTGTAGAACAAGCAGCTCTTCTCAACTGAATTCACAAAACACCACCCATTTTTGTTGTAAACGAAAAATCCTGGTATTTATCCCTCTGTCACAGAAAAGCACATGCCGCTATTTCCCCACAAAAAACAAAAAAAAAAGGGGGGAGAGGGAAGTACCTATCTTATTGGTATTGGGCACCTCTTGGCTTCACTCATCACCACCCCTCCCCTTTGGCAACCACCACAAGAAACCATTTCAGGGCTGTGTATGTGGACTGATTGGTGTCTTCCGAGAATCTCATTGTAGACAGGGTGATGGCCAACTTCGCTGGGCGGTTCAAGGCGGCTGGGTGTGCTACGCTGGTAATGGTGGGAATTTTGGCGGTAATGGTGGGTCTGTTGGTGTCGTTCGAGAGAGCGGACCCCTTCGCCGACCAACGGTCGCCCCTTCTGCAATATGACCTCGTTGTGGACAGTTTCCCTCAGTCGCAATCGTGGGCCGATGCCATGGCACGTATGGTTTTTTTTCCCTGTTACCAACTTTCCCCCCCCCTCCTTACTGTCAAATTATTGGCATGCTCATGCACAGTATGTCTTTTTAATACTGTACTGACCTGGGATAATTAGAGGCTGGAGTTGTGTGCCACTATTCTTCGGGAGTGGTGACAAGTTTTTGGGACACCAATTTGACTGTGTGGGTACTGGGACGCACTCTTGACTTCGCCTCCTCAGGCTCAAGGTCCTACGTAATTGACACGTCGGCACTTCTCTACAACGGAGTTGTTCCCAATTCCACACTGCTCGATGTGGCGTACTATCTCAGTGGTGGAGTGGCTGAAAGTGCTGTGGAACCTTCTTTAGGTATCCTCCACTCCCTCCATTTCGTTATCCCTCACTGTGATCGGGAGTAAGACCAAGGACTATATTCTATCGAGCCCAGGTCTATTGTAGCTATTTCCTCCGTCCAGGCTGTGATGTATTACGAGGTTCAGAAATACAACAAAAAAAAGAGAAGAGGCATTGACCAGTAGCCAGGTAAAGCTTCGAGATACGGGCTCGCACTATCGGTATTCAGCAGGCCTGTGGACCTATAACCCCTCCAGTGGCTTAGCTTTTCAACAGTACACATTAAAGTCACTTTCCTCACGGCACTAATGAAATTCAGGCTAACTACCAATGGGAACAATAAAAGTTGCCCAATAGCTTCTGTTCTTAATCAAGAGAAGGATGTGGTTTACCACTTTTTCAATGACTGGGTTGGTATGACAAACGAATCTTCGCACCCTACGAACAACACTTACCACAGTGAACAGACTCCGCGTTTGTGGTCAAAGTTGCCCAAATAAACATATCAGATATTGCAACTAGCCCCTTTGAATATCAATTTCTGAGACGGGGTTCAGAATTCTCTGAATCTATTTCCCTAGCCTTGTCTAAACCTGTGATAACCACTGCTGAATCGATGGTTAGTTTATCACCATCTTTTCACTCTTCTGAGGCTTCAGTGCATTGACGTGTTCTTATCATATGTCAAAATAGATAGCCGTCAACTACAATAAGTTTCTTGAAAGATATTTGGTCATTACTATATCCAGTAACGGACGTAATATCATAGCCAGAACAGCAACAGTACCGTGGGGAAGGTACTCAGATAAAGTTATATTTCCTTACCCTGACCTGGGTTCTTTGAGGATCCGTTCTGTATGTATTGCAATTCCGAACCCTAGCACTCATTTCTCCCTCACAGGTGCAGATTTTGCCCTCCCAAGAAGCAGAAAACACTATTCTCGTATCTTGCGATGTAGCTGGGCATTCCTATGGGCCTCCTTATCTCCTCAGGTTATCCCTGCTATAAAAGATGGGAGACCCAACCAGACCCTGTGGGCACTTCATTTTTTATGGCTGGGCAGCCTCCAGGAGGCTCGGACTGTTTTGTAACATGAGATTGTAAATGGGATTATGGGCTTGTCTGTATGGGTATTGCCTGCCGCAAACACCCATGCAAGCAACTTTTTAGAGGTTCCACAAAAACCTCACCAACACATTAAAAAAAAGAAAGAACTATCACAAGTGTGTTTTTATTTTACAGCGTTGATAATACACACAGTACTATTACGCTAGCTTTTTTTCTTCAGTGAAAATATCCTTGAAGTGTTCCCAAAGGTACTTGAAGAGTGATGCGAAGAATGCAGTTACATCCGCCACTATAATTTGGAGGTGATTAAAAGGAAAGGAGTACCATAAAAAGCATAAAAAAACAACATTAAAACAGAAGGAGGCAAAAGAGGATGGAGGATGACACACAGTTGATACAGAGGTCATCAGTACAGAATGGGTGGGACTTAAATAGTACACCCTCGATGTGCAACCTGAAACTAGTGTTCATGATATCAGCAGAGTCAAGGCTGAACATTATTGTCATTTCGTTGATGCGCAACAAGTTGCGTGGGTCAAGTGCATCAAGGAAGTCAACAAAATCAGCAAAGCCTTCAAGAGCACCCTGTGCCCTCAAGCAACAAGCACGTGCTTGCAGAAGTTGCTTTCCAAGGTCACCATTGATGAGCTCTTTGAAGGCCGCAACCACTTTTTCCCTGCTTTCTTCACGTGTGATATACATGTGGCCCAGCACTGCTTTTGCTTGTGTGAGGTGCATGTATGCTGCGCGGCCAAGCTCTTGAACTTCTCTGCTTTGTGTCTGGCTTAGTTGGGGGTAAGAGTTGCAAACTGTTTGGCCGGGGTTGTAAGGTTGGATTGCAAAACACAACTCCTGAAATAAATCCTGAAGAGCGGTGCGTCCAATGATGGTGCTTACCTTCGAGAAGAAGGCGCTAAGGTGGGAGATTCCTCCCCCCATGAGAGCATAAATACTGGAAATGAATTGCCTTGTTTCTACGGCAATCTTTGATGGTGGAATTGACGGAATTTTGAACTGTTTTGTACTTTGTAGTAGCTGGTTCACTTCTTGTCGATTGTGTGCAGGCAGAAAAGAAAGGAAGGAAAGAATGACTGGGGTCAACTTCCTGAACACTTCAAGGTGGTTGTTCAGTTCCGATGCCTTGAAAGCAGCTGTAACAACCCTGGCAATCGTATCGATAATGGACCAACAGCAGGATTGAAGCTCCTCACATGTTCTGCTGTACTGGAGCAAAGATAGTGCTTTCTCAATGCAAGAAATAAAAGGAGAGTCAGTGGTGCTTATGTGTGAAAACTGAACGAGAAGTTTGATGCACGGTGTGCCATTCAGCTTTGAGATGTAGCTCCGAATGAGTACCAACTGAGTCTTGGAAAGCTCAATGAGCTTTTTGAGGTTCTCCGAGGAAGAGAGTGCCTGCGAAGCAGCAACAAAACAGTTTGTTGCTCGCACCACGTCGTTGACTGAGGCCTGTCCCTGCAATGCGGCACATGCGGCCAGGAATTCCTGCATCTTCTCGTTGCCGATGATATTATCTATGCCAGCGAGGGTCGCTTGGATAAGCCTCCCCACACAGTCTAATGCGGAGTTAACAAGGAGGTTCACTGATTGCAGGAGGTCTTGCACGTGATCTGGCTGTTGCTCAAGGTTGGCCTGCAGTTTCTTTGCTGCATTACTTGCATCTTCTAACTCATTAGATGCTTCAGTGACCTCTTTTTCTCGTTGTTCTTGGAGTTTGCGTAAAGCATCACCCAATTCCTGCAAAGACTTGCATTAGCGTAAAGGTTTTCTTGTTGCAAACATACATTTGATTTGGAGTTCAGGCTATTGCTTGCCTGATTGACTGCACTCTGGGCGCCCTCTACCGCGGATTTAGCCTTATTTACTGCCACGTGATACCCCGCAGCAACAGCCCCAGCAACGGGCAGTGCAAGAAGTACTGGGGGGAAAATCCAACCTAAAATTGTGGCTGCACCTGCACTCCCCACCGCCACTCTTGATTGGAAGAGGGAACGTTCGGCATCTTGCAAATCCTTTTGTGCTTTGGCCAACTTTTGTTGCTCATTCTGTGTCATTGTCAAATTTTGGGGGAAACACTTGAACTACAAACCTCAAGAGCACACAGGAGAGGTGCGACAGCAAGGTCTTTTTTCCTGCTTTCTTCTTCAATTATCTTACTCCACGACGTCTCTGCAGCCCGAATTTTAGCTTTGCAGGTATCCATGTCTGAAACTGCTTTGGACACTTTCTGTACGAGCTCCTCAGTGATTCCAGACTTGTATGAAGCTGCTTCCAGGTTTATGAGAAGTGTGTTGATCTCAGTGAAGTCCTGTTGAATCACCTCAATGTCATTACGGCGCTGCTTGACATCAGCCATGAACAACTCATCCCGTTCAATGAATTCATTGCAGGCAGCAGTGATCTTCCTCCGAAAAGTATCCTCTGCAACCCTGACCTTTTGTTCTGCGATACCAATGTCCGTCGCATTTGCGCGCGCAGCATTCCTAGCAAACTGAAGGACACCATCGCTTACAGTGTCCGAGGTATCCTTGAATGACCCCACAAACTCAATCTTGATTCCTGCCAGATCTCTGATGTTGCCTTCGAGCTTGCATTTTAGGTCGAGCATGAAATTGCCAATGTAAAGGTTGCCTTCGAGGTCGATACCACTTGAATCAATCTTCACGAACACCCCAATAGAGAAGATGTCAGCCACCTCCAGAGCACCATCAATCAGGAATTCTGGTAGTTTGCTCGTGCTCACAAGGAGGTGGAACTTTGGGTCAGCACCATTCTTGCCGTGCACTTTCAGGGGGCCAATCTGGAAGTGCTCCACACTCCCATCAACCTGGCAGAGGTTGGTGCTGAGGCGTGCATAAACTTCTGCCTTTTTCGAAAGGATGGTTGCTTGACAGTGGAACGAGAAGCCTTCCTGAAACTTTAGTGCGCCAATGTAACCACCATTTGGCCCGGCAAGGCAAACTGATAGGTTTTGAAAGGAGAGAACATTTGGCGATATGTTTGTGAGAGAATCGGGGAGGATATTACCCATCAGTGAAGTAATTCCACTGAACAGGTCTGCAAGTGAAAGGCCTTGAATGGCGCAAACAAGAAGCATGTCATTGGGGTTTGGGCTTAACATGAATCCTAGCTTCCCTGTGATATGGCCCAGTTCCAGCTCACCGTAAATGCCCACTTTCGGGCCTGGCTGCGGTGATCCAAATTCTATCCCCAGCTGCGCTGCCAGAGGCCCAACAGAAAGTTTGTTAATGCCAAATGGATGTTTCCATTTGGAAAGCATTGTAAGAGAGCCACTGAACGATGTCGGAGACACTTCTATGAGCGCCTTAAACTTCAGAGTTTGTTCGTTTACACTTGATCCCACCACTGCATTGGCATCAAATTCCAGCACAAGTTGGGGCATCTTCTCAAGGTCAATGTACACATTGATGGATTCACAGGTTAGCCCATCACAAAGCGTGATGTTGAGTGGCGTTTTTGGGGATAATGAAATTCTTCTAGGTGTAGAAGAATATGACAAGATGAGTGTCCCAGCTCCCTCTTGCATCCCCAGTTTGCGGAGGGCACTGTTGAGTGCTGAAATCTCAAGCTCAGCAAACATAGCAAAACCTTCTTTAATCGGTTTAATTGGGAGGCTGTCTGGCAGGGGCACTGTGTTTGGCACTTCAGCTGATGCCCATGATGCACCAAAAGCCAAGGAAACGTCTGGCAGTACAGAGCACAGGCTATTAAAATTGAAGCCTTTCTCTAGTGCATAGACAACATATTGCGGCTGGTTGGAAGTGTCGACAAATCTTGCTGCACCTACACTTACATCCACGCCAAACAAGGAGGCCACACCATAAATTGCACACTGCACTGGTTCATTTTTGTGCACAATCAGCTTCAGTCTTGCTTCTTTAATGGTGAGGCCAACCACAGTGAATGAGCCCTGAAAGGAGAGGTCAATATCAAGTCCTGCATCATGGCCTGTGGGTTTGAACTTGACCGTGCCCTCAACATTTTCTGTGTTATCATAAATACACTTCACCACCAACTTCACACCCTGCTCCACTGGCACACCTCGTCCAATAACACCACTTGCAGAGGAAAGTGATATTTCAATGTGTCGGAAAAAGAGAAGTGAGCCATGGTTGCTGGCATCAGGAAGCTCAGTGGATGGGGAGAGGCTGCGGAAGAAAGCAACGATATCACCCCAGTAGAAGTTTTGCACAGTTGCCTGAACACCTGTGATGGCCTTGCTCAGGGTTCCATCAAGAGAGATTTGAAATTGGCTCTGTTCTGGCCCGCGGAGCAGCTCAATGGTTGCCCACAGCTGCAGTGTGGCCGATGACCACGCACCGGCCTCCACAAGAAAGGTGACACCTGTGTTGCCAATGGTGAGTCCATCAATGCCAAAGGCATTGGACCACTGCTCCACCGATGCACATACCAATACAGCCTCTTTCTGAAGGTTAACGGCAAGGGAGCCTTTCATCCTGAGCACCGAAGATTGGCTGAACTTCACAGCAAGTGCGCCACGCAGCGCAATGCCGCAGTCGGTGCAGGCGTAGCGCCCCTGATATATATCGTATCTGGAAACCAAGAACAGCTCCAATGCCGCGTCTTCCAGCGAGATGTCGTCGCTCAGCGGCACACTGGTTTCAAGCGACGCAGTGAGTGTCAGGTCGCCAAAGTCCGGCACGCCACCAGCTGCGGGGCACTTTGCAGTGAACCGCAGATTGTCGAGGTGCAGCCCCGACATGACACGGGTGAGGACCGAGGCGGTCTTGCCATCGAGGCAGGCGGAGAAGCTGGCCTCGAAATGCTCGTTGCTGTTGAGCTTGAATGACAGCTCGGGGGCCACCGCGTTCACGAGGGCGCCGACGGCGCTGTCGAGGAGGCCGCTGCTGGTGATGTGTTTGAGAAGAGCGCTCCCGCTAGCTGACATTTGTATTCTGTAAGGGAACTAGATGCCCCCAAATAAATCGCGCTGCAAAAGCGACGGTCTAGCGTTTATTTTATTGTACCAACTAAGGAGTTCCGGATGATTATTGATTATTTTGTTCTCGAGTACTCCCAACTTTGTTCTCCCAAACAGGAAAGTTGGTTTTTGGTGGTTGCGTTGTTAATGGGGTAGAGGCGGGCAGGTTTTCCAGACTGAGTGGGTGGAAGTGTGTATGCACCTCATGGAGGAAATTGAAAACCCTCAAGCAGCTGGTGCACCACAAGCAACTGTACAGTGTTAACTCCTGTTGGGCCAGAGAAAAGTCTTGCATTCACTGGCTTTTTTGCCATGTGGGCAAGAACGTCTCGCCAGTTAGTAAAATTGCACAGTTCAGCACCAACACCTGTAAAATACAAGCGGAAGGCGGAGTGCAATAAATCTGGCCTCACTTCTTCCAAGAGCGCAGTTGAAAGCCAAACCCGTTTTGGTGGTTCCCCATAGAAGTATCCAGTGCAGTAGGTCTGACCCCATATCCCAGAGTTAAGCCTGTTTAGTTCAACAAAAGTCAAGAAGCCAAAGAAATCAGTGATGGCTTCATCTGGGGTGGACAGTGTTTGGAGATCCCCAAGTGACACACCCTGCAAACCGTTGCCCAAGTGTGACTGAGAGTGGAAGTATTCATGTATGATGGTAGATGCAATCTTCGGTTCTCCACCGGGCTCATATTCTGCGTTGTGAGCGTTCAGGTATATCCTGCCCAGGAGTGTAAAGGCTGGTGGGCACTGGCTCTGCCTCAGGAGTTTGATGTCATCAAGTTCTTTACTCAACTTTGTTTTTTGTTCTGGGGCAGAAAATTTGGCCTTTGCCACGTCTTCAAGTCTTTTTCGATAAGCACACAGGTAGTGGCTGATGTTTAGAACGTACACGACTACGTTGTTTGGGTTGACATATTCATGATCAGTGGTAAAATCGAGTTCCTGCAACACAGGTGCCTCTGGAGGATTGGCATACTGTGCAATAAGAACCGCTGCAGTTCTAGCTATGTATGGCTTGATTCTCGCATACGCGTCGCGGGCCATTTCCTTCACTCGCTCTGCTGGCGTGTTCATTTTTAGTTGAAGAATAGAAAAAACCACCGAGAAGCAAGAATTGATTAGTAGTATCAAGTTGGTCCGAACAATTGTCCTTCTGATTTCCAGGAAAGGCTGAGAGCAACCCAGGGACGGCATCCTAGGTGGTAGGGCTCTTCCTGAGAGCTCTTGACTACAACTCTTCTTGAGAGAGGATTTGATTTGTCCGGTCCCAATAGCCAGTTGTGAGGTCCATTCTGCTAAAGAAGAACAAAGCCATCACAATGAGCACCGCCGATCGTCGGCAGGCACCAGCGCAGGCACCGGCACAGGCCGTCGATGTCTCTCAACAGCAATTTGCACGCCCTGTTGTCTCAGAGATCAACGCCGACGGCGGCGACGTAGAGGAGGAAGGGGCGCCCTCGGCAGACACTGGTAGTACGCCTACTGCAACTACTGTTACTACCGCCGCAACGGGTACCGAGGCAGTGGCAAATTGTGGGACGGGGGCGGCGGCCGTTGGTTGCGACGCGACTGGATACAGGTTGGTGCTGCACAACTTGCCCAAGTACTGTAAGGAGCCCAAGTTGCGAAAACTACTAGATTCGTTCGGCACACCTCTCAAGTACTCGAAGGTGCGTGTGTGCTTCGTATTGTTGTTGTTGTTGATTTACACGCAGAGTGAAAGGGGGGGTGTTATGTCGGGTTGTTTGGTTGTGTAACACTGCCTGCATGTGTAGATAAAGAAAGTTGCTCCTTCACCTTCCGCTGTTGTTATGTTTGACACCAAGGAAGATATGGAGGCCGCCCTCTCGGTTATTCAAAACGCTCCGGCCAAGACTGGCGAATTCGCACGTCTAAAAGTCGAATGTGCTGATGTCAGGAACAAGCGGAAGCTTGACCACGTGCTGGAACTGATGAATTCAAAGCAATCCCGGAATCAGAACGCCATATCTGCAACGCATTCTGGTTCTCAAACTATGAGTTGCAATGGAAATGGTGGAAGTGCGGGCATTCAATCTACCACTTCAGTCACGCCACTGACAAAGGAAGAGGAAAGAAAGAAACTGAACGATGCGGCTGCACCTTGGTGGAATATCCCCTACGACGAGCAACTGCAGCGAAAAGCGCGAATCGTGTTTAAAGTGCGTTGTATCGTGCCCAGTTTAAAACGCATTAATTACCACCAAAGTAGGCAATGGGAACTTTGTATCGAGACCTCCTAAAGGAAGGGCAACAACAGAAACCCCACTGGGTTGTAGAAGCAGAAAAGGCACCTCCTCAGTTAGTGGTTCCAATAAATTATAAAGCACTTATATCACCCACCTTGGCTGAGCCTGCACCTGCCAAATTACCACAAGGGGGGAATGTACCAGAGGCAAGTGCCGCTAAAACCCCTCGATACCAACGTCACATTGTGCCCTTTCGTGGGGAGATTATTCCCAGCCCTGTCACAAACTGCTATCGCAATAAAGTGTCTTTCAGCATTGGCTTGGACTCCCAGCTTCACCCCTGTGTTGGATTTCTTCTCGGGGCAACGCATGAAGGCATCATAGCGGTTGGGGACCCATCACAATGTCCTATTGTCCCGGAATTTGCCCTGACTTTACGGAATGCAATGCAAACCTACATAAGTCAGGAAGGGAAGAGATATGAACCCTACGACAAACTCGCACAGAAAGGCTTTTGGAGAGAAATGATGGTAAGGACATTTACAACAGGAGAAACTGCAATTGTCATCCAGGTTTGCTTGTGGCTCTTAGTATTCTTTCTCACAAAATAGAAAGGTTAATCCCAAAGGAGTCAGTGACGCCGAGTTAGAAACAGTGAAATTAGAATTAACAGCTGTGTTTCAGGCAGAAAAGGCAGGGTCACTTGCCCTTCAGTGCCATACAGGTTCATCAAATGTGGCTGAGAATACACCATCAACTCCTATATACGGTTCACAGACTGTTCATGAGTCTCTGTTGGGAATGAGGTTCCGTATCTCACCTGCTGCTTTTTTCCAAGTGAATACCAAGGGATGTGAGAAGTTGTATTCCTTGGTGCGGGAATCAGTTCAAAAGATCATAGAAAAGATAAGACAGGGCAATAACGATGCTCAAGTTGTCCTTCTAGATCTGTGCTGTGGTGTGGGCACAATTGGACAGATCTTGGCACCATTAGTAAGTCGCGTTGTTGGAGTGGAAATATGCCCAGAAGCTGTTGAGGTTCTTTTTCCTCTTCCCTCCGGAAAATGGCCAACTCACCTAGGTTGTTTGCAGGATGCACGAATAAATTGCCAATTGAATGGCTTGACCAACGTTACTTACATGAATTCTAAGGCTGAAGCCGTAATGGAAGCGATTCTGTCATCCAATGAACATTACATTGCTGTAGTTGACCCCCCTCGGTACCTCTTTCCCAGTACAAAAAACACATAGATGAACAAACAAACAACTAAACATTACACGCAATAAAAGCAAACTCCACTCGGCAAAATTCAACAGCTCACAACCTTTCACAGAGGTGGACTTCATCCAACGGTTAGCAAAGCGCTGCGGAGATGCTTACGGGTGACCGACGTTGTCTACGTGTCGTGCAACCCCAAGTCGCTCGTGCAGGACATGAAGACTCTGTGCCGCGGTGCTTCCAAGAACATGCCGCACACTCCCTTCGCCCCGGTCAAAGTCACCGCCGTCGACATGTTCCCACTCACGGACCACGTGGAAGTTGTTGTATCTATGCAAAGGGACACAACCTCACAGCAACCAACACCAACACCAACACCAACACCAACACCAACACCAACACCAACACCAACACCAACACCAACACCAACACCGGCAACAAACGCAACAACCACAACACCAGCATCAACACCAAGTCCAGAAATGGCATCAACATCAACACCTCACACAATAGCCTCAGAACCCACAAGCACAACAACAACAACATCCAATGACAAATCCACCTTCCCCCAAGCAACAAGCCAAGTCCCTTGATAAAACTGGCCACTAATACCGCAACACACCAAAAGGCCAAAACTTTTTTCCCTTTTTTTCTCTTTTTTCGTCGAAATCGGGGAATGACGACCCACCCGACTCGGAACGACGCGAGCGGCGACGAGAGCGGGGGAGGAGGGGCGAGCTCGGCTGGGGCCGGGGCGATGGACCTGCCGAGGGACGTGGTGGGGAGGGTGCTGGTGTACGTCGCGGGGGAGCCGAGGGCGACGCCCAGGGGGTGGGGCGCGAGGCTGGGCCCCCTGTCCGGGCTGCTGGCGTGCGCCCTCGTGTGCAGGGCGTGGCGGGACTATGTAATTCGCCACCCACCCACCCATCTCGGCACCAGCGCCCATAATGCCCACCGCACCCCCCACACACCTACCTCGTCGTGGTTGTGGCTGTTGTGGTTGTGGCGCAGGCTGATGTTCTGGTGTTCATTATGGGAGTGTTCATTTGTGTTTAAACCAAAAACCAAACCAAAACAGGACAAATAAAAACAAATAAAAGCAGCACCTGAACAACTTTAGGTTTATGATATGTGCCAAGGGCCACCTTGCAAAGGCACCAATTTTTTGAGTGCTGTTGAGCCAAGAAATGACCCTCTGGTCCTTGAGTACACACCAGCTGCCCCTACCCCTCCCCCCTCAGGGGCTTCTTCTTCTTTGGCCTCTTCATTTTCATCACTTTGGTCATATGTTCCTAAAGTGTGGGGCACTAGCAGTTCAGCGACACCCAGCACCACCGCTCCTCTTATAAATAATGCCAGTGTCACTTTTTCGCCAAAGCAGTCATCCACCCTTCTTGCCCATAGCGGAAGAGTGACTGCTGTGGCCTGGATGGATGATAAAGGAATGGTATCAACATCATTCGACAGCACAGTCTTACTCACAGTATGAACTTCTCAGACCACTTATTGTATATGTGGGTGGGGAATCAAACCTGAAGAAGTTAATAAAATAGATGTGTAACAATGCCGTCTACAGCGTTGGTCCAACGACTATGGTGCTGTCTATATACAGAGTGTTCTTAGAACACACTCCAACTCACTGCTCTCTTGTGATACATCGCCTTCTGGATCCATAGCGGTAGCTGGAGGAATGGATGGTACTGCTCTCAAAATACCTAAATGATGAAACAATAACTATGGTGCCATTATAAGGGATCTTGACTGCGATTGATACTAATGGACGAAGCATTATCAATGATTTCCACATTGACCATAGTGAAGATGGCCCTGGAGCAATGGCAGTAAAATTCGTTGATAATGATCACGTCATTGTAGGATGTTCTGACGGCACATGCATTGCACTCTCCTTACAAGGGTGGAAACAGAGCACCTCATTTTCGACTGGAAAGGTTGTTCAGTAATATATTTGCTTGAGTAATAACTACGATAGGACGAAATAACTTGTATTTCTCACAATCCTGTGTTTAATCTTCTGGCGGTTTCTACTCTCCAATGTGCCAAAATTTATGACTTGCGGTGTGCAACAAAACAAGCTGTCACTTTGGGGTCAGGGTGGACCAGTGACATCACGTCTATTTCTCTATCTCCCAGTGGACACATTGTTGCCACAGGCGGTACAGGTGTGTTTCACGTTCCATGGGATTAAATATATTCACATTCACAAACAGACTCTTCTTGCTCCGTCTATGATATCCGGCTACCCAGTTTCGCAACAGGAACTCTCAAACACCCATATTACCCAAAACACCGGGTCATTACACACTCCCCCACCGCCTTCACCAAGCCACTCACTCCCCCACTCCGCACCGGAGTTTCCGGCATAGGATTCTCCAGCAGCGGCTACCTCCTGGCCAGCTACTGTGACCCGATTCCAGAGGTCCGCGGCTGGTGCATATCAACCAGCACACCCCAGTGTGTATGGACCAGCCCAAATAGCTTCCCCCTGCCCTCCACATGCCTCTCTGTCAACCGCACTTACTCAGCCTTTGCTGTTGGCTCAAGGGACAAGCAGACGCGCTTGTTCTTTGGTCCTTCCTCACAGAGAGTGTGAGTACAGTTGTAGAATTAAAAACAAAAACAGTTCTTAGCAGCACGAGTCCCAACGTATCACGAACCGGCTCTAATTCTCTTCTGGTTCACCAGCGTTTCCTTCTCTTCTGGGGGAAAAATTCTTTTGATCCCGCATAGATTTCGCCAGTTTTTCGGCATCACTTCCCCGGTTTTTCACTTTTTTGTGTAACTCATTGTTGGCACACGTACGTACAAAAGGAAATTAAAAAACCAGTCATAAAAACAGAAAAAAAACACCGAATAACGAAACACAGTCGAAACAACAAACAACAGACAGCGATTAATAAAGCGTTTTGAATGGCATCCGTAACCCAAACACCAAATCGACAAGACCAACAACACGCCCCTTCCGCCAAGGAGCAGCCACCCACAATGTGGTGTCACAAGTGCTCGCGGACATTCAAGCCGTTGTCACCTGATTCGGCATGCCCTTACTGCTGGGATGGCTTTGTTGAAGTTGCAACGCCAGAGCAGCTGGAGGCATACAGTAAAGCCGCTCAGCAAAGGGAGCAGCAGCAGCAGCGCAGTTCAGTTCCGCAAGCATCCCGTCAGAATCAACAGACTCTCCCGCGGAATAACGAGAACGCCACTGCAGCTGCCCCGCAACAGCTGCCGCCCCCAACTAATGAAGCGTGGAGTGAATCCAATGCTGGCCGGTGGATGCCGCATCTGATGACTGCCTTGAGAAGATACGAAGAGATACAACAAACTCCATCCCCCTCTGCGGCTCCAGCGGCAGCTCCAACACCAACACCAACAACTGCTCCCACTCCAACGCCAACACCAACACCAACTCCCGAGACTCCAACAACTCCATCGCCATCGAGTCAACAAGGAGCAGCTCGCCAGCCAATACTAGTCCAATTCGTGACCATCAACTTCTCTGACACAGAAGGCACACCCTCGTCGGGCGAGAGCTCGGCTCAGGAGAGAAGGCCTCCAGTAACACTCGTGTTTGTGAGTCAGCTTGGAGAAATGCCAGCCGACTCAGTTCCAGGATCAGCACAACCTCCAAGTGGATTCTCCTCAGGAGATTACATTGCCAGCAACGACGAGTTTCAAGCTCTCCTTAATCACCTATTCAGACAAAGGTTTGCAATTCATTTATCTATAAAGTAATAAGAAACTAACATCTCTTTTGTGCAGCCAACCACAAGGAGCTCCTCCGGCAACCGAAAAAGCAATTGAAGAACTCACAAGCATACGCGCTACTAAAGAGCAAATCGAACAACACGAAGAGTGCTCTATCTGCAAAGACGAGTACGAGGAGGGCGCTGAATTGCTTCAGTTGCATTGCAAACACAGTTATCATCCAGATTGCATCAAGCACTGGCTCAAGATGCACAATACATGCCCTGTATGTCGTAGCCCCGTTTCGGCGAATAAACGCGAAGACGAAGAGGTACAGCCAGCCGCACCTGCCGCATCCAATTGATCGAAATCCATCAATTGATCTCGAATGTAACCAATTACAATTGTGTGTAAATATAAAGATCAGTTTCATTCCTATTTCTATGGTTACCATTTTCAATGAAAAAACCCGAAAAATCCAGAAGCAGAAGAGTGATGGTTTTCCACAATCAAAACGGCGAAAAAAAGAACTTTTTTTAACGACGACAGGCAGCCGGAAAAAACCACAACAACAAAAAAAAGAAAACAAACAACAAGCACAAACAACACAAGCCTAGTAAACAACTCAAGATCTAACAAACAACACACAATGGGATCTGACGCGTCAAAGCCACATGCGCCTAGTGACTCCGAGGTGGATTCTTTGGCTTCCGACCTCAACTTGACAGTTGCGCAAGTAAAGACCATTATGTCGTACTGGCCCGCGAGGAAAGACGAGTTGAAGTTGTCTCGTTTCAAGCGCTTCATCGAAACTCTGAGTACGAACATGCCCGACATCGAATTCCTGTCAACCAAGGGATTTGCCGAACAACTGTTCTGGTTATTCGACAAAGATCACAATGGTACTTTTGCTTTTGTTTGTTTTTTTTCTCCAATCATGTTTAATAGTTAACTGGATTTGTAGGCATGGTGTCCAAGCGCGAATTTCTCGCCGGGCTCAGCATTTTGTCTGCTGGTGACCCAACGGAACGTGCGAAACTGTTCTTTGAAGCCTGTGATCAAGATGGCAATGGCCAAATCACCAAGATGGAGTTTGTTCAGGCGCTCAGGGTCTCTCTTAATTCCTGCACAAATATTGTCAAGATGCAAATCGAGGCCTATATCAGGCAAAATCCTGGTAGAAAACTCTCCTGTATGTGGTACCACCCATGCATATCAATCAATTGACCATTCTCGCAGCAAAGCTGATCAGCAAGATGCTCGCAACCACAATACACATTGATGCCGACCAGTTCGCTGAATTGGCCTTCCGGGCCGATACGGATCACACTGGGACTCTCTCACTTAGCGAGTGGATGACCAGCTGCAATCAAAACGCGGCGATTTCCAGGATTCTGTCATTTGCCTGTGGCGACTTGCTTGTGGACCTCGAAGAAGTCAAGCTCAACACCGACGCTGGGAAAATAGTCACGGTGCTCACGCAGGAGTACCCCATACTTGACAGGCCCACAATTGAGAACCTACTGCGTGAGTATGACAATGCCGCGGCCTTGCAGAAACTCAAGCGTAGGTGCCTCACTGGGTCTCTTGGCTTTGGCTTCTAGCCAAGTGCCTTTTGGCGATTTTTTGTGTAAATTACAAGTAACTGTGAGAATAATACAAACGGGAAATTTTAACTTATCGTACTTTTTTTTTTAAATTCAACTGAGTCACAGTTGCATCAGGTAAGCGGGGAAGGTAGTGTAATGTCGTTGCTGGAGAAGGTATACACAGCCAGGAGCGAAATCAAAATTAGTAAGCAGAGGTATGTCGGTGTCTAATTCCGCGGCATTATTCTGTTCGTGCGGGAGTTGTTACAAAAGTGCACAGAGTTCTTCAGGCTGAAAGGAAGAAACAGAGAGGGTTATGGTGGTGGTTGGTTGTGGGTGCACTTGGGGAAGCATGGTTTATGGCTGCTGTAGTTTTGTGCTACCGAGAAGGAATGGCAATTGTAGTGGTGGTAACTAATGGGGTTCCAGCTATGATATTCCCAGTATTGTATGTTGTGCAAGACTGAATGCTTTGCGGCTCATTTTACCAGGTGGTATTGCTTTTGGTCTTGCTTTGTACAATGGTGCAAGTTTGCCGTGGATAGAGCAGGTGAAATCCCTCCTTTTCCTTGTGAATTAACAACAGTACCAAAGTTTTTTCATGCATGCAATATAAAGACCAAGAGCGAGCACTTATCGAACAGATAAAGAGGGATACCAACTTCGATGAACTGGCCACAGTATTCTTTGGCCCGGAGTGGAAAACTCCATTATCAAACAGTACTGATGAAACTGCAAAGAGACTCCAAGAATCACAAACTCCGAATGTTTCAATGCAACAAAGCAACCTAAAAGGTCAGCAGAACACACCAGAACAGCCACAATCCAAGCCAGAGAAAAGTGTGGTTGCCCGTTTTCTTGGATTGCTTGTTGGAACTGAGGTGAATAATTCCTATGCTCTGATTTGCAGGCACTGCTCTGCCCACAATGGACTGGCCTTAGCTGAAGACTTCCCAAACCTAAGTCAGTTTGATGAATCTAAATAATACATGCCAGAACCCCGTTGCACACAAATTCTCATACAGTTCTCTTTAGACTTTACCTGTCGGAATTGCGGAAAAATGAACACAGCAAAAGAAAGACACACTCAGCTCAAACTGCAGCAACAAATGCACACCACTGAACATTCCAGCAGTAGACTGCCTTGCACCTTGTGAAAGAAATGAATTCATCAACCACCAGAACAGCAACAGCTCAGAAAAAGGGAAAACTGAAGATCCCTGATTTGATTTTCGACAAGGGCGGAAAACCATTTGATGTGATTTCCAGTGCATGTCACTGAATCAGATTTGAAAAAGGGAAACATTGCGTGCAACTCGATTCCGGAAAAAAACTTTGCTCGGCCTTTTCCTGCCACCAGCACGATTCAAAGGCCCCCCTTGTTGCGTGCAATTTTGGTCGGTCTCTCTCATTGTTCTCGACCCGACCTCGTTTATTTGGTGGTGCTAATCGATTGGCACCTCACCTTCGTGTTTCAAGTTCTATCCGCTTGATAGTGAATAGAACCCTCCTCGAAAACCAGGAACGAGCATAATCGCTCCACGTTGTAGAACTAAAACCGAAAGCGAATCATGCATAGGAGGTCAGACCAAAATTTGCCCGATGTTCAGTACCTACGGCAACAAAAGGTAGTTTTTTTTTTCCCCTCTGCTATTTAGTATACGTTCTGACACTCTTTTTTTACCACCTTTTTTTTTTTTTTTAAAACAAGGAAATTGTGTCAGGTGAGGTTACAGTGACAATTAATGGAAAGGTTGTACAGTGCCCCCGTGACTGGACCATACTGAGAGCGTGCTATGAAGTCCATATTAATGTGCCCACATTGTGCCATCATCCATCACTGCCCTCCACTGGAAAGTGTGGTCTTTGCGTTGTTCAGGTGGAACGGATCCTTCCCTCGCTCCCAACAACCTCTTTGAGTTCTTCTTCTTCTTCACACAAGCTTAACGTCTTGGGAGGGGCCACAGGCAGTAGCTCCACGGGAGGTTCCGTAGGAGGTTCCACGGGTAGCCTATCAGCACAAACTGCATTGCGCTCTCACTCAACTGCACTTCCAGCCTCACCGTCTGCAACACCCACGTCTTCTCCTATTCCCTCGCCTACTGTGTCACCAGCGGCCTCTCCTGGTGTGTCCCCATCAGCCTCGCCAAATATCTTTGCGTCACCAAGTGGTGAATTTACACCAGCTACTGCCCCACCACCTGTTTCATACTTCTCGTTAAATCTGGGACTACACCGTAGTGGCTCTATAGTAGGTGGTGCCAGTGGGAGTGCTGGTGCTTCGTCTTCTTCCGCTGCATCTGATGGGGATCACAGTAGCTTGTCCAACTCGATCGTGAGTTCAAGTACTACTACTACCCAGCTCCATGGAGGAGAGGTGAGGACCTCCGTTGAGTTTGTTAAGGCATGCAAAACTCTTGTAGAAGATGGCATGGTTGTTACTACCAACACTCCTGAAGTGTATTACAGAGGTACGACTAATTTACAAGAATTTCTGGGTACAAGAACTCTTGAGTCTATATCACCAAGAACTCCTGAAATAGAAGACATTCTTACATTCACTCGCGTGTGTTTGAATTCCTTATGTTTCTTTATTCTTTATTCATCCTGGATAAAAGAAAACTTCCACTGTTCCTGAGGTCCAGCAGCAGTATGCCCTAGTTCGGGACCAGAACCTATGTTGCCTATGCACACGTTGTGTACGTGTCTGCTCTGAAGTTCAGAACATGAATGTACTTCAGCTGAACACTCACAATCCACTTGCTCCAATAGCTTTTGAGAAAAACCTTCCCCTTCATGCAACAAGTTGTATTGCCTGTGGCCAATGTGCTGCTGTTTGTCCTACTGGCGCTGTTAGTGAGAGAAATGATGTTGATATTGTCTTACGTGAACTGGGTGTGGATAAAACTGCTGCCAACAGAAAGACCGTCATCCTTCAAACAGCACCAACAAGTAGAATTTCTGTTGGCGAGCTTATGGGGGAAGGAAGTGTTAACATTGACGATAACCCCAATCTATGGCGTCTTGTTGAAGCGGCACATGGAGCTGGGTTCGACTTTGTCTTTGACACAACATTTGCTGCAGACACTTGTGCCACATTGGAAGCAATTGAGTTACTGCAGCGAGTAAAAGCGGGAGGTCCATTCCCTCTTTTTACATCCTGCTGTCCTGGTTGGGTTCGACTTGTGGAACATGTACTCCCTTGACATTTTTTTTTCTTTTGCCAACAATAGTAGAAATATCCCCACCTGCGAGCCCTTGTTTCTAAATGTAGATCACCTATGATGATGCTCGGGTCAATGATTCGTAGCTGGATGAAGAATAACAATGTCCCTCGGACTAAGTACTTTGTAGTTGCAGTTATGCCTTGTGTTGCTAAGAAAGAAGAAATTAATAAACCTGAGCTCCGTGATTCACAGTGTGTAGTACACCATACTTTATTCTATTCAACAATTGGCAGTGGTCACAAAGATGTTGACGTTGTATTGACGGTGAGGGAAATGGCACTACTTTTGAAATCCAGACTTAGTCCCTCAGCTTGGAGTTCTTATGCTGGAAAAGGGAAAGCTTCCTATGACGAACCCTTTGCAGTTGCAAGTGGTGGTGGAACGTTATTCTCATCAAGTGGTGGCGTAACAGTGTGCTAGTTGTACCTCTTTTCAAAATCTAACTATTACCAATGTAGGAGGCAGCACTTCGAGTGGCGTTCACCTGCCTGACACAGGATAAGGTTTGTTCTTCCAATTAGTATAGAACCTAATAGGACAACAAAAAAAAAGTTTCCCAGGGCTGATGTTGACATGTTTGATCAATGTCGTCAAGTCACCAAGTCTGACTCTTGGATTGAAACGGCAATTGACGTGTCGCCAACAAAACCTGAGAAAAACAAGCAACTTGAAGTTGCTATTATAAGTGGGGCACGCAAAATCCAAGAGTTCCTCTCGTCGCAAGGTCTTGAGGATGCTCATCACGCTGGAAAAACAACAGTGAGAAAACATTTTGTTGAGTGCATGGCTTGCCCTGGTGGTTGCATAGGAGGTGGAGGTCAGCCTCGCAGCAATGATCCTTGCATAATACCCAAGCGTAAATCACAAATCTACAAATTAGCTGCAGCCTGTGAGGAACCCTCCTCTTACTACCAACAACAGCAGTTTCAGGAAACTGAGTTGTGTGGTGTGGCATCAAAGAAAGCAAGGAAACTTCTTGAATATTACCCACCGGTCTATACACCTCCACCAGCTGCCCTGCGAAAAGGCTTACGCTCAGGTGATGATTTTATAGGTTCTGTGGGTAATGTGGCGATCCTTTATGGTTCTCAGGGAGGATTCACTGCATCTTATGCATATAAACTTCACAGTGCTCTTGAAAAAGTTCTTGGGGAGGGTGGTGCGTCAATACACGCCATGGATCATTTCCCAATTCAAGCACTTGGGCATTGTACAACACTGATCCTCCTCACTTCAACATGGCAAAGTGAGAATAACCGGAATATGCCTTATAATGCCCAGAAGTTTTGGGACTATCTGTGCAATCTACCTCATGACCATCTCAGTAGTTATCTTGCAGGAACTCGGTTCTCTGTTCTTGGTTTTGGGTCAAGTATTTATGACAAGGTATATTTTCTATTGAGAACTGTCACTCTTATTTATTTTTTTTAGTTTTGTGTATTCGCTGATCAATTAAATGATATGTTACGACGCCTTGGAGCATCTCCTATGTTGCCTGTGATCAAAATTGATATTGAGCGCCCTGATAAGTAGTACCTGTACTTGGAATTTTTGTGTACTGAATGATTGAATAGAGGCCAAAGGCCATTTACCAGATGGATGAAAGAAGTGGAAGTAGTACTGATGCGCACTGAATTACCGGAACCACAAGTTGCCATCATTCCTGCCATAGCAGGTTTGTATCCGTTTGTAGTTTAAAAACAAACACTTTGCCAGCTGGAAAGCCCCCTAGCAGAGTTTGCCCTCGAGGGTATAATATGGCCACAGTTAAGTCCATATCGGAGTACAAGAACCTCAGTGGAACAGGAAAAAAATTCTTTTGTGTGCAGCTTTCTGTCTCCCTCAAGTGTGCTTCTTTCCTGAATCTTCTTGTTGGTGACTGTACTTTTTTTGATACAAAGCCCACAACCTGGCGAGCATCTTTATATCCTGCCTTGCAACCCCACCCATGATGTAGAGCAGTTGCTTTCAACCCATTTTCCAGGTGTTGCAAATGTATCAGTTAACCTCTTTGCAACAGGAGGTCTGTTCTACTCTTCTCATAATAATCTTTTTAACTCTTTTTGTTAACAGGGAAACCATATGGCCATTTCCCAACCCACATAAGTGTCAAACAGTTGTTTGAACAATTTTTGGACCTGTATGCCAAACCACATAAAAAATTCTTAGAAGCCTTGGTTGACGCAAATACACAGGACCAGTAAGTAACTTGTCTCTTGAATTTCTGACACTGTTAAGTTCAACACAACCCCCCTTCGACTTTTCCAAGGACTGTACCTACATGAGCATTCTAATGCAAATGAAAGTTGTCCCTTCATTAGAAGTGCTAGTTTCTGTTATACCCCCTCTTTTACCTCGTTGTTACACTCCACTTTTTGTGGAAAATTGCCCACCGAACTGCCTATTCATATGTGTGAAACAAATTGAAAATGGCTTATGTTCTCAATTTTTGATAAACGGCAGTATGTTGTCTGGTCATAGACATTTTTTCTGAAAAAAAAAAAAAGAGAAAGGTGACAAACTACCTGTCTTCTTGGGGCATAGTGATTTCCCACAGCCCAATCTTCTAGATAGCGAACCTGAAGCCCCAAAAACAGCACCCAAACTGTTTCCAATGTCCCCTAAACAGATGACTCCCAATCGACGGACAGCAGCCACCCCACAACTGCCTTCAAGATTCCAATCGCGGCTTGGTTCTGTAGCCGATGCCACCAACCCACCTGATTGTACGGCACTCACACCCTCTGTAAAGAATACATTCTCTTCTTCGCGTCAGCTGGAAGTAAACCCCCCACGACTCTTGATCCTTCATCAAAATAGCACATTTGCTGCTTCATCCTCAGCTTCCCTCGAAGAAGCTGCTCCTGTATCACTCTCCAAAATTACACAAGTGCACTTATTCATTTATTTATAGCATCTGGATGATCCCACACAAACTCCGCCTGAAATTTTTCAGAAATTTTCAGAGTACTTTAAGCACTTTGAGGAGCCTGACACTAACGCAAACGTTCGATGGACAACCCTTGCCACACCTGAAGGAGAACCGGTACGAACTTTCCTTTTTTGCAACAAAAAATCTAACAGAAAAAAAGGGTTCCTTAGGTGTTTCTCGGCCATTCACCATCCATGGCGGAACCGTTTTCAAACTTGTTCAATACCTGACACATTCCGAGGAATGTGGTTTGTTACCCCCAAATTTTTTTTCCTCTCTCAAAATATTTAGACCCAGATTTCTCCCAATCGTTTTTTGTTTCATATGTTGCTTTCGTTGAGGAATCCAAACTCATTGATATGCTAATTGCCCGGTTCATCAACCTGCTGCCATTACAAAATCTAACAGGCTTGCAGTTTCTTCATTCGAAACCCAGAAACCCTTGATCCTTCCATGTTTTCCAATATTAGAACGACTGTTAGAGCGAGAGTTATCAATGTTCTGAAGACTATATATGAAGACATTTCTGATAACCCGGAACTTGTGCAAAAAGTAACAGATGCCCTGACACTTTTCTCTGGTTACACAACTGTGGCTGGGGCCGTTCTAAAAAAGCTGGTAATAATGTCATTTCCTTTTTTCTTACTTAAGCATGTAAACATTTGGCCATGATAGCAAAACTCGGTTCCACCTGTCAACCTAACTGCCGACTGTCCACCTCCCATTGTACTCTCACCTGTGGTGTGCTCCATTTTAGATATGCACCCAGAGGAGCTGGCAAGACAGATTTCCATCGTAGAATGGAATCTATGGAAAAAAATCAAGCCAAAAGGTACAGAAAACGGAAGAATAATTCTAATGATCTTCCAGAATTTGTGACCAATTCCTGGAACAAAACAACGAAAGGAAGACTTGCGCCAAACATAACCGCCATGATATTGGAATCCAATAAAGTAATACTTGTGTTGGTTCAAGTGAACTCTTACAACCACCTTAAAGAGAACATTGTGGGCCATAACTGAAGTGATAAGTATTGCAACTGAAAAGGATCGAGCTTTAGCAATACATCGCTTGATACTTGTTGCTGATGTATATCTCTCTTTTTTTTGGGCTTTTTTTTTTTAATCTGTTTAGATTTGCTATAAAATAAGGAACTTCAATGGATTGTTAGAAATAGTATCGGGACTTCAAAACTCCGCAGTCCACAGATTAAAGAAATCATGGGCGGTATTTTTTAATGCGTTTTGGTTGCAAAAGTAACACTAACACTACTAGTATGTCCCGGCGCAATCACAGGAACTCTTCGAAAAATATTGTGTCCTTCTTGATCCATCTGCTAATTTTGCTGCTTACCGAAATGTCATTAAATCTGCTGTGGCTCCTTGCATTCCGCACCTAGGTTAACTTAAAGTACAATTGCCGTTTTACTGACAACTCCACCCATTTGTGGTTACAGGAATGATTTTAACTGATGTAACCTTTGCAAACGACGGAAACCCCGATTTGATAGCAGGGACATCACTTGTGAACTTTGCGAAATGGAGAAGTATGAGCGGAATCGTCAAGTATCTACTACACTAAACACCCGGTTGTTTCTTACACATCTACAGAGGATTGAAAGTGTGGCAGGTTGTGGGTCCAAATTTCAGGGAGGTGGAAGCCATTCAAGCATATTTGAGGATCTATAAACCAAAAACTGCTGATGACGCCTTTGACATCAGTAAATGCCTGGAGCCTACAACTACCCTCACCATGTAAATACCCTTTTCACCTTTCCTTTTCCTGAACGCTTCAACAGAGCCGCTATAAAGGCACAAAACTCTTCCATTGACAAAAAATCAAAGGTTACTTCTTTTTTCTACTTGTATGCTCTCACCAACCCTCAAACAAGGAAATTTTTGTGAAGGATGAAGCTCTTCTATCCAAGGCAAAGAAGGCGGCACTCAAGTCTTAGTGTAAATTAAGTACATTTGTATTGAACAACCTAAGGTTCTGTCCCTCCTTCACCTAACCAAGACTCACCTATTCCAGAACTATGCATTACATGAACTTTGCTTTTTCGGCAAGGAAATCACCAACATTGGTATTGTTAAAAAAGAGACATTCGCTTTGTTTCTTGTAGAAGTGCTTTTTTTTTCCCCATTAGTTGACAGTAGAGTGTGTCAAAAGTCTTTTGGCTGCTTCTTCCACTTTTTTCTGTGCACGGTGCAGCATCCATAGGATAATCAAACAAACAACAGCTGATCCTGCGAGTAATGTAACACCAGCAATTAATCCCATTGGGTAATCGGGAAGATCAAACCAGGCATTGCAATCTTGTGTGAATAGTTCAATGGTGTCAGCCTCCCTGTTATAATTTAGTTGCGGAAATCGAGATTGAGGCGTGGATACGGGCAGTAGTCCACATCGTAGAGATAGCACTGGGGATCCAAAACTTCGGGCCAGCAGATGTCTCCATTATCAGTTTCGAAAGTGACAGTCATCTCGCGCTGGTATCCAGTGTCTTGTGAACAATCTGTTTCAATCATATAACACTCGGTTACAATAACAGTAGTCTCCACAGCCCTGCTGTCATCAAGCGCTGGCACAAGAGATAGCACGGCCACTAGGCACGTGGCTACACAAAATCCAGCTAAGAGCAGCCCAAATACGAGCTCGAGTATTCGTATGCGCTAGAGATTGTAAGGTGTAATAGTGTATCTACAGTAGTGGCACACCAGAGTGGCCTTCTTCTGGGCGGCAGTGATTGCGTTTGTAACTGCTGGTGATGGTTTTTTCCTTGCAGGACGCACCACTGGAGGACGGGGATAATGAGTCGCACTACAGGATGAATCACTATAACTGGTTGAGAAATTGAAAGGCTTACATTCCAGTGGCTTGTTTGTGTAACCATAACCACAAGTGGTCATGAATCTGAACATAACCGTGAATGACAGAATTGAGCCTTATAGTATCGGCCACAACTGAGAAAAGGAATAGGTACAAAAAGGTCATGGCGTTGTAGGTTGCTAAATTGCATCAGGTGGTAGGAGACAGAAAGGTTACGTTACAAAGACAACGAAAGTGGTTAATCTCCAGAGACATAATGAAGATGCTGGCGAGCATAGCAAAAAAGTTCAATGTTACATCTAATTTCTTGTTACATCTCTTGAAATGCAATGTAAATAGGGTACCACACTGAGCGAAAAAAGCTGTGAGAAAAAAGTGCGCCAAAACACCGCACGCACTACCACTCAGACCAGTAACAATAGCGACAAGATTAAAGTATTCTTTTTTCAAACAGGCAACAACAAGCAGAATCTAATAAGGGATGAAAAAGCACAAGGAGAGTACTTAGATACCACTTCATAGAAGACCTGAACTACATGGTGATAGATATGTTGCGAATCAATTGAGGAATTGCGGAGTTCTTTACGGCAAGACCTGGGTGCTATGAGACAAGTAATGCACATGGTGAAGCCAGTGATGCAGTGCTCCAGCTTGGGGTAGTGAGGTGAAACCTTTGAGTACTTAGAAGTTGGCCGGCCAGTTAGAGAAAACAAACCCTCAGGGTTTTCTCTCGTGTTGACGTAACCACAGCCTCTTCGGGTCTGGATAACATAAAGCAATCAAAGGCACTGTATCCTACAAATGGAAGGGGCCACAGGCTAAGCAATATCCTTGTACAAGCCAAGGTCATGTCATTCCATTCTATCAGTTCTTGTTCGGCGCAGTTTTCCTCTGCGATTTTGAGGGGACAGTACTTTCACTCAGTTCACCATACCTTGGGCTAAATCGACAAGATCGATAAGGGATAGAATTGCACAATACAGATAGAAACCTCCTGCAATAATCATAAAACACCTGTCAAGTAACAGATAAGACATATAAATACAAGTAATCCCTTGCGCACCCAGTGTACATAAAGATAAACCACTGTCGCACTCTCCCCCATAAAAAAGCGAATGCCACAAGGGCATTTAAGAATACAAGAGCAGAAGGAAGCCACTCAGATACACTTTCAAAGCTTCCAACAATAGACTTGTAGTCTTCCTATAACATTGGGGTAGTAAATAAAATACGGACAGCTATCACGCAGCGAAATTCTGTTGAATATCGTGTTTTGGATTCAGTGGTTTTTTTTGGTGTGTGTGTATGTGTGTGTTTCCGCGCATATATACCTCCAGGCATCTCATTAGCAACTGCACAAACAAACACACAGCCGCTACTCCACAAGCCAAAACGAGGGTCCACCTGAACCTGTGATACATGAAAGTCTGCTTGATTCCAGTAACCCCCGGCACCACCGGCGGTGCCTTGAGCCTGTGATCTGGCGCACCCCCGTGCCCGCCCCCGCCTCCGTGGCTCGCAGGGGGCTCCCCAATGGCCGCGGATTCCCCGGGCGGGGGGTCAATCGCCCCCGCTGAGGGAGCACCATCGGGTCCGCTGAGGTTGTCGCGGGACATGCTGATGGCCTCGGGGTCCGTGATGGAGCCGTAGCCGTCGGGGTGGAGCAGGGGCTGGGCCTCGTCGTAGCTGACGGGTGCTGTGGGGGTGTAAGTGGCACCTTGGTCCGCGGTAAGAAGGAGTGGCTCCGGGACTGGTGGGGCCGTGGGGTAGGAGTAGTCATCCGCCGAGTTGGGGGCAAGCCTGCTTGTGGGTGATGAATACGACGCCGAACCGGCTTCTTCTCCTTCTGCTGCTGCTGGTGATTTCGGAGATGTCATCGGCGCCAGGGTGACGAGTTCCTGCTCTTGTTGTTTGAGTTCAGCATGCTGAGGGGGCACTTGGTCGTGTAGTTGTTGTGGCGGCGGGGGGGCCTGAGGGTTGTCAACCTCGCCAGGCGAAGGGGATGTGGGGTGTGACATTTGCTCAGCGCTGAGAAAAAGTGTCACTTTTGCTTGTGTTTTTACGGCAGCCGGACGAAACTTGGCGGTTTCTTACGGTACTTAACGAGAAGGCAGTGCCACGAACAAACGAAAAGGGACACGAGCCATTTTTTTTTTTTGTTTTGGGTGCCCCTTTTATTTCATCTGTTTCTTCAACCGCCTTCAACGGCAGTGACGCAATCAGGGGATGTGGTGCGACCTCAAAAGACTTGCACAACCTCCAACGTTGACTGTTTTGATGAACAATCTGAGCGACGAAGCTGAGGTGCCACCCCTAGAACAACCCTACTGATACTAATGAACAAGAAGGGGCTGTTCCATCTCAGTCAAACTCGTTTCCCAAGATACCAGCAAAGACAATGCAAACAAAGGGAGAAAATCCGGAGAATCTCCATCCAGGTTGGTTGGGTTTGGCTTCGTGGTTGTGGCCGTTTCGTAGACGTATTCAACGACTAACGAACACCAACCAACCAACAACAACGCAAGCCATGGACGACGTCGAGCTGTCGATGGCGGAGCACGAGGTCGAGATGGTGGCAGTCGGCGCTGCCGTTCTTGCCGACGCCGCGCCCCCCTCGCCGACCCCCACGTGCGCGTGCAACTGCGGCGGCCGAGTTGGTGACTCGCTGTTCAGCGGCACCGCCGTCGCCGCCCCGGCCGCGGCAGCCACTTCGGCTTCTACTTCTGCGTCTTCTTCGCAGTCGTCGAGGGCGGCGATTTGTTGCTGTGGGTGTGGGGGCGGGGGAGACGTCATTGAAGCAGGGGAGTGTGAGGGAGGGGGAGGGAGTGAGATGGACACTCGCACAAGGGGGTGCTTGTGTAGGGCATGGAGGAAACTCACAAGAATGGTTTTTTTTTTTTTTTTTTCTTCTTGTTTATGTTGCTGTATTATGGGATGTTAATGACAATTGTGAGAAATGTTTGTTGGTTGGCGTTTTCTAATGTGGCGGGATAAGGGAAGCGGAGTGGGAGTTTTGAATATCTTTAGTCTGAGATTTGAGAACGATTATGTGGAACAAATGTTGAAACATCTTCCCCTTCTTTTCTCAGTTGTTGGTTATGGCCCTTTTATAGACACTATGGTAAAGGTATCACCAGTATGCCACCTTACACCTTGATTGTGGATTCAAGAAGCAAAACACGATTCTATTATTCCTCTTGATGCTACAAGCCATAGCCTTCCTCGTTGTCAGGTAAATTACTACTACCACAAAAATCCCCTTGATGAAGCAAAATCAGTGGAAAGAGGAGAGAAATTTACTCAATAGTATTGCCCCTCATCAGTAGCCCAGTTGCTGTTACAACCCTTATGTCCTGCTTGCCACTTATCAGTCATTCTAAGAGATCCAAGCTACTTCTTACCCAACACACATTTGTATTCTCTTCATTGAGTTATCCTGGTCACTTACAGCTGCGATTACAGATTATACTGGAGGGTGTCTGCCTCATTGCAATTGCCGTAGGGCAACCTTACCTGGTTCCTGCTTGGAACCCGTCAAAGGACATTGTAGCATTGACAGTAAATGATGTCATTGCACTGGGTTCCTCTGCAGTTGTCTTCTTTTCTGTTACTTTGTTACTCACTGCCGTTAATGTGAGATCTACTGCAGGTATGGAGCCAACACTTTTTCCGTTCTCATTGGTTTCTCCCATACAACAGTGGGATGTGTATGTGTTGCCCTTGCAATTGGTATTCTTGAAGTTGCGCTGTGGAACGCACAATTGTGTGATATTGTGCCATTTGCATTTTTTATCATTGCAGGGGCCTCCTTGTGGTCAATGCAAGCATATCAATTACGTGAGTACCCAAGGGGAAGTGGGGGCATAGAAACTTACCAAATAAAAGACATCTTCCATAGACTAGACTATGTTTCCAAGACTTGCCTTCAATTTGAACAGCGTAAATTGGAGGAAGAACAGCAAAGGAATATGGACTTACTTCACATGATCTTGCCACCAGAAATTGCAGAGAAGTTGAAATCTTGCATGGGAAGAGGTAAACGCCTCCAAATAGAGTCTCTATTGGATGACATTTAAATCCACAGATAACCTTGCCACAAACCACCCAATGGTATCAGTACTGTTTCTTAATTTCAATGGACTCGAGGGACTTTCCGCTAAAGATACAGTTTTAGTTCTTGGGAAACTATTTGTTTCTGTAGATAATGCTTGTTCTTTGTAAGGTTCTATTGTTATTTTTTTATACTTACATAGGAGAGGTTTCACATAGAAAAGATAAAAACGATAGGAACAGCAATAATGGCGGCAGTAGGAATACCGCGGTAATACCGCAACTTACGTGATTTCTTTCTTTTTACTCACAGAAAAGAGCAAACTGCGATGATGCTACCAGGGCTGCCTTATTTGCATTACATGTACAGCACATAGCAACCCTCTTTGCTCAGCAGAGAGGATTAGATATTTCTGTGAAAGTTGGGATTGCTTCAGGGTCAGTTACAAGTGGTGTAATTGGTACTTCTCTTTCTACTGGCACAAAACCTTATCCCCTAAGCAGGGTTCGAGAAACCAAAATTTGGTATTTCACCATGATATTTATTGTTTTCAATTCTTCCTTTACAACACCCAGACATTTTTGGAGATACAGTCAATACAAGTGCCAGAATGATGTGTGTACAAAATATACTTTTGACCTTTTTTAACATCCCCCAGGCAGACTTGCCCTCGAGGATCCATACAACTTACAGATTTTACCGTACACCAACTTTCTGGTGGTTTAAAGCTTGCAAAGTCACCAACCCCAGTTTTTGTTAAAGGTAAAGTACTTGAACAATCAATGCAGAATATTTATTTACCATTTGACAGGAAAGGGGGATATGGTAACCTATTTTCTGCTTGGTTCTGAGGGTGATGTTCACCTTCAAGTTTCACGGTTGGTTATTCTCCTTCTTAAACTTCTCTTACATCTTATTAGAGAGAATATGTCTCAGGACTCCATACTGTAGGAAAATTGTTCCCCAACCCATTTCTCAAATTTTGATAGGACTCCCTCATACCCCAAGGCACTACTGAAAACAAATAATAAACTCATCAGTGCGTAAAGTCATCCCACATAAACACTTTCCAACCACCTAAGGTGAATCTGACTTCACAACATTGGAGCATGTACGCCTGCAACCTTTACCATCGTTAAATCGAATCTTGCTTCGTTTCTCCAATATTGAAGCAGAATTGTAAATTACTTTGTCTTCTTTTCTGAAATAATTGTTTTTTTCCTGGTTTCCCCTTGTACTAATTTCCACCAGTTTGCATAATTACTTCACCGTTTTCTTTGTCACTCTAAGACCTCATATGCTAGTACTTGGTGTATGTACTGCCACCTCTGTCCTCGTGTCCTACTTGGTTGGGTGCTTCTCTATCAATTATGCAATGCTAGCAGAGACCCCCACCCTCATAATAGTTCTATTATGCTTTACACCGTACGTCAAGTGTTTCTGCAATTTACATGTAGATAACCTTATGCAGCTTGCTGACACGATTTCCTTGCCAAGTTCATTACTCAATCTTTGTCATTTGCATTTCGACGTCTTTAGCTTGGCTTGTTGTCTATTCACTTGGGTGGACAAATGATGCCTGGCCAGTATGTAGGGCTGAATTTCCAAGGGTTAACCATTCCTAGCTCATGGTCATTGGTCACCTGGCTGTACTACACAGCTTCTGCCGAGTTCTTTTCCGATTTGTAACATGTGCTAGCATTATAATTGCTCCGGTTGCCATCATTTGTGGAATAGGTATGAGTGCCTTTAGTACCTCCTTGTTAAGATTATGAAAGTAATCGATGACTGGCCGTGGGGTCGAATACTTGTTTCCATGATCACTATTTTGCTTGCTCTGGCTTATGGGCACTACGCCACTGAAAAAGCCATGCGAATCAACTTCGGGCTTGAAAAACTTTTTGCTGAAAAGAAACAGTTACTATTAGAAGTGCGAAGCTATTATTAATAACCTCTTATTCTACTCACTTGGAAAAGGAGCAAGAAGCTTCCAACCAGCTTTTATTAAGCATACTTCCCCCGCAGATACTGCAAGAATTGACTGCATCAGAAGAGACTGATGAAGTTATTGCAGAAACTGTCTCGAGTGGCTCTCTTCTAATGGCCGATATTGTTGGTAGGTATGAACCGAGGCGAGATTAATGAAACATCTGGGCAGGTTTTACAACAATATGCGATTCAATTCCTGCCCATACTGTGGTTACGATGCTGGATACCTTATTCCGCGAGCTTGATTCTTCAATAGCTGGGCTAATTGCAAGTGGAGTACAAAAGTTGAAAACCATTGGCATGTTCCCTGAATTTTGGCAAAATAGGCTGAACCTTTCTCACAAAGGTGATGCTTACGTTGTTGGTGCCAATCTGCCTTTTTGTCCTTGTGTTGATCACGCAACAAAGCTCACACAAGTTCGTAACATCGCTTTGATCTGAATTTATATCTTTCTGAAAGGTAGCCCAAGCAATGGTACGTGCAATTGCTACTGTCAACAGAGACCATCGAAAAGGACTTCTGGAAAATCTACCAGAAATCAGAATGAGGATTGGCGTGCACTCTGGCCCTGTGGTACAAGAAACAAACAAGAAACAAACAAGAAACATTACAACTAACACCCCTGAACAAACACAAAAAGCTAGCTGGTTTGTCCAACTTCCCCTCTTGTATGTCATTCTTTCTCCAGGAGTGATACGAATGAAGAGTCTATCTTTTGACTGCTGGGGACCCTCAGTGTATATTGCTGATGCCCTTCAGACATCTGGTGCAGCTAACCAGATTCACATTTCCGGTAACACCACCCCCACTGGAGTACATTAGCTCACATAACTAAATACAACTAAGATTCCGTCAAAGAACTGTTGGATGATAGACTATTTTCTTGTACACCGGCTCCAGATATGCCTTATGGGGACTCTGTCTACAAAACTTATTTCGTGGCTGGATAGTAGATAGTAAATAAAAGAAAGGTGTTTTTTTTAATTGCCTTGACAGGAAAATCAGGAGTTCCTTGGACAGTTTTTGGAGTTGGGTTGTCGCTTTGCGTTAAATGAGAGAAAAACTACGGAAACAGTAGGGTCCTTGGGTCCCTTGCCAGTCTTAGGTCCAAAGCTAGTCTTTTTCCACTTGTTGCCCAAATCTTTAGAGGTTTTGTATTTGGTCCATAAGTCACATGGGGATTGGGAGCGAAGCTTTTCATTCTTCTCCCCAGAGTCTTTCCACCCATCATGATTCTGTAGACAAAAGAAGGGAGTGCACATGAATCTCGGAATTACTGTAGGTGGTAAGAAAGAAGCTTCTACATGGCTGACGCTTACAATCCCTCCACAAACAAGACGGATCATCAAAGCAGATCACCTGGGCACAGGGGTCACGGCTTTTGTCAACCCTCCAAATAACTAATGAAAAACATTACAAAATGAATAAGTGGAAGGGGAAAAATTGCAACGAGTACAAAAGCCTTACACTCTTCAACTGTTTCGATGTCAACGCGTTCCAGTGCACTGAGCCCAGGGGCAGAAAGCCAAAGAATGGCACACTGGACAAATTTTTCGACTACAAACTCTCCTCGGCAGTAGATCGGGAATGGCATCTGCAGGCAGTCGCTAGTGGTGAAAGATTCCAAAGACTTTGGTTTTAGAAAGAGCTGTTTCCCATCGCACAGAAGACGAGATGCAATGCCAGGAAGAGATTTAATACTCGAAGGTACAAGCGCAGCACGGATTGGATACGGCGTAGGTGTGTAATTCCTCAGGGGGTGTTCAATTGAAGGAACCCACTGGACGTTACCATTCGGCTGGGAGCTTGAACTAGTAGTAGTACTGGTACTAGTGGTAGAGGTACAACCACTAAACGTAGGAAGAGCGGACGAAACGGCCGCCTCATTAGTCGTGTTGTTGCTAGCGGCACAACTTGTTGCCAACGGTGGCGGACGCGTGGGGCTTAAGGTATGGGCCGTGTAGCCAACGGTTTGTACTGGGACACCAACGGGATCGTTGGGTCCCGTTTTCGGATCTACACCCTGGGGCTGAGGGGGCGCAGGTGGAAAAGGGGGGGAAGGGGTTCGGGGGGTTAGGGTTGGGGTTGGGGTTGAGGGCGACGCGGTGAACAACGGGCAAAATAGAATGTCGAGTTCCTCATCAAACTCGGTGAGGTCCTTAAAGTACGGAGAACTCGGTGGCGCGGTTGGCGGCACTATGTTCGTCATTTTTCCTTCTTTTCTGTGTTGGAACACAAAATTTTCTGGAAGTACCCGGCCGGGATTTGGGGAACAAGTTTGGGGTCGGTGCGCAAGTTGGTTACTCCCAGAAATGCGCAATTGCGTCGGCCTCATTACCACAACGATGCAATGTGAGTGACCTATCTTTGGAAGTAAGGGTGCACTCTGGGGTAGCATCCGGTTTCACTGTAACTGCGGCCAGATATCGCAGGATCATGGGGTTGTTCTTGAGGCTTGTGTAGCCCACGAACATGCCCTGTGGGTTGAGTGCCAGCCGGCAATTGGCAGTAGCCACAATGGAATGTGTGCTGGGGTCCCACTCCCAGGTGCCCCTCAATTCGTAGTTGCCTGTTTCGTCCACTGTGCTTCTTTGACTTTTGTTTGGATTGTTAGATAGAAATGAGCAAAAAGGGGAGGTCCTTACCACTCAGTGTAGTGCCCCCGATGTGAGAGGATAATTTGGGAACCACAGTAAATATCACCAGTTGGTGCATATACACCGGAAACATGCCGGTTTAGCCATGTAACTTGCGCTTTTTTGCCCAAATCTGCAATGTGCAGTATCTGGTAGAATGTCAGATAATGAGCCAAATGATGAGGGGAAAAAAGTGTTGAACGGTGAGAATGGATAATACCACTTGACAGGGGACGTGCTGTGTAGGGGAATTAGCTCCACATCTAGGGTGATGAGCGGTCAGCAGTGCCAAGGCAATGCATCTTGTGCCTGACCGCATCACATCCAGTTTTCTTTGGCGTTCATTTCTCTAGAGTCAATCAGTAACACGAAATTGAGGGAACTGACGTACGGTGATAAGTTGGAAGAGTTGCCCTACAGAAGTTGCTACGGCATCAAAGGTGTTTGGGTGAGGAGTGCCTCCTTCAATAAGCAAGTCTTTCACACCTTGGAGTTCCACTGTCAGGGCTGTGGTAGTAGGGAGTTGAAACCATATTGCTTCTCTATCATTGATGAAGCAAGAGTCAGATTGCTAATGATATCATCCGGACCCAATCTTGTAAAATCAATCAAATTTGGGGTATGGGCTAGTGTAAAACACTTAAAAAAAGGCGAAATAACAAAAAATAAAACCATGAAGGAGGGCACAATATCCTAAGCCATCTGCCCATGATGTAGATAGATCTGTTATATGAACTCCTGCATAGCCTTCTGTCACAGATTGAGACCACTGCAATATTCCGTTATATTGATCTTCACTCTGACGGGGAGTCATAGCAATGTGACTCATCTCATTGCAAAGTGAGATTAAAGCATCTCAGTGGACCAAATACTAATGCAAGGATCATGCCATGATTACCGGTGGCAATGTGAATTGGTTTGATATCGACCCCAGGAAATGCCTTCTCTAGCATCTGAATACTGTAATAGCATATCAACCCAGGAAAAACTGAGTGAAGAAATGTACGCTAGTACTGCATTATCCAACTTGTGGGCAATCAAGGCAGGCGCCTGCATGAAAAAAGTTTCACTAATGGAATGAATGTACATTGAGAATTCTACCTTGTTGTACTTCCTTGGCATTGGCACTCCAAACATCGCATGCACCAAATGCATGAGAGTTACACTACACCCATTTTTTTTTTTTTTTTGTCATTTTAGCAAACAACAACAACATGCCTTGTGGTGAAGCTCTCAGCAAAGTGGTTTTTATCAACAAAAAGGCCCAACCTCTCAACTTCTCTTTTTCCAAACCTCCCGCGCAAGTGTACATTGAAAAGCTGCTCACAAGTAGGTTATGGGCCATCAGTGAATATTTTGTGTTGGGTGCAGGCTTTCCCCATACTCTAGAAAAGGTAGCGTGTTGTACTTTGACCCATGGTTCCTGCGACCCACAATTACCTCGTAAGGCGTAAAATTTAAAGACTCACGTAGTCTTGGGCTTGTTCTGTTGGCGTTCCGGAACTCATTTTTTTGTTTTTATTTTCCCCAAGACTTGCTGAAACTTGGTGCTTTTTTTCAAAGAGCAGTCCCCTTCGAAAAAATAAGCAGGGGGAAATCCCGCAAGTCATTCAAAGTGATGGTGTTCATCGCCTGCTCTATGTCCTTTCCCAGAAGCCAGTGCCATAACTGATTTTGGTGAGGTGCATTGAAGAAAAAAAGAAAGTACCGTTGATCAGCCAGTGGATATTCCTTCCGCATTTGTTCACCACAGTCCTTACCAAGCGTGCAAACAACAACTCCATTGAGAATCACGCTGTGGTCTTGAACCTTCAGTAAATGAGAAAGGATAACAAAGAGAGGCCAAAAAACCTGAGGGCCACCATCCAACACGAAATTGAATATTGTAAATGAAGCCTGTGGAACGGAAATTGGCTCGGCGATATCAGAGCTTCGTTGCCACTTGCTGTTAATGAAAACGGGGTGGCCTGTAGTGAGACCAACTCCATTCAAGAACACCATCCTATGATTTAAGGGTTGATTTTTCAGTGCGTTATTGCTTTAGAGTAGAAAGTAACTTGAATGGTTTTTCTATCTTCTTTGTGTGAACCTCTTTAATAATCCTGGGGGAATACAGCTCGGACATCACTGAGTCTCCAACTTTGATTTCATCCACACGACTGAAAGTGTTACGTATTAAACGAAACAAACTGGTAACTACCAAGTTGAGAGATCAGCTCGAAGGATTTTGGCATCTCCAAGAAAGCATTCATACTGAATAGGTATGGGTCTCTAGTTGGATCAGATTTTAAATATTTTGTCTCAGAAGAGTACGTGAAACGGTCGAGGCGTATATTTCAATTCTCCTGGAGAAGGATTTATCCACAAACAGGCATAAGCAAGGTCTAAAATAGCCATTACCAAAGAATATTGGATATATGCAAAAACATTTGTTTTTGAGATTGCCTCCTATCCTCATTGGTTCGGGAAAGAAGCGGGCCCAGAAATGATCGGCACTGCAAAGGTTGTAGAAGTATCTGGAAGTCTGCAATAGCCATGTGGATAAACTTTTCAGTATAAAGAGATACTAACATGACTAAATCGGCACAAATCAGTCGCGTCTAAGAAGGAAAATATGATGGCCCACACATCGGAAGGCAAACAAATAGAAGGAGTAAACATGGAAAGAATGTGAACATCTCCAAGAACTTCTGGTCTTTCCTTCCGCCACATTCCACAGGAGATGATGAGAGATTCCCCGGCAGGGACAACAGAGTGGAACTAGGAATGACTTAAAAACGAGCCCTAGTCCAAGATGACCTGCCTCTCGCGCAACAGGAAGGGAACTTGCCAAAATTTTTGTCCACATAAATGAATGTAAATCTAACCTGTCTTTGAGTGAGGTCATTTCTAGACAATTTGGCATACTTGAAGATTTCACACAGGGGATTCTGATTAGAAGAGCCAACAAGAAAGAACGAATTCTCAGCAGGCCAGAAGCACCCCACATGCCCTCGCTGCGGGGTGGGCTTTATAACGCCTGTGGTATCAATTTGTATGCAATTTGTCGTGTACAAATTTAGTGCCCACAGGTCACTTAGCTTAGCATTTTCTGGTCCAAGTCCTCCATAAATATACAAAATCCTTTTTATGTGTTTATTTTTAGAAGAATGACCGATTTCAAACCTATTATGTACAAAAGCGTTATGATGGTATCTGGGAATAGGGGATGTGGAAACTTGCAGAGAAGTCCAACTATTCGTAAGAATAGAGTAGCCTTGGAGAAGATGAACCAATAAAAAAGGAAGGAAAAAACCTAACTAAAGAATTGAGAGCAGGCTCCTGCAGTAGAGCACCCGCCAAATAAGATAAGAGAGTCATTATAACTGTTTGAAGTTTAGGACTCAGACGTAGAGCAGGGGTATAACTCACTACACAAGAGAGGCACCATAAGCGTGTTGTGGGGCACCTTCCCCCACTGTGTGAGGAAAGAGTGTTGACCAAGTTTGTTCAGTCATATTATAGGACATAAGGCGGTTCGTGTAGCACCCTGCATGTAAGCCGCCAAAGAGGAAAGCTATTCTATCTCCATTGGTGCAAGTGGCGGGAAAAGACCCAACTCCTATGAACTTGGTTCCTGGTGTGCAGGACGAGGAGAATGAAGGGGAAGCCACCAAAGTGGACTGGGCGGAATTGGAGTCTGAATTTTGCGTCGTAGTGGCGGGGTCCCCTACTACACTGCCAGTGTCAGAGGGTTGCTCGATGGGAACCCAGTGAGGAAAGGGTTGAGCGATATCAAGCACGCGACAAGGTGAAAGTCTGAGTTCTCTCTCTGGCCCTGTTCCCCCAAAGAAGAAAAGGTGGTTGTGATATATCACAGATGTGTGGCCGTAGCTAGTTTTCAGGTTACGATTTTTACATCGGGTCACAAAACCTAGGGAAATCTTTACTTCTAGAGCTTTTTCCAAATAACTCCTTCATAGAATGTGTTTCACTTGTCTTCTTACCAAAGAGAAAAGACAACCATCCCTCTATAAAGAGATCAGTAGACTACAAAAGAAAATCCAGAAACACTTGGAGGTGGTGGCTGCGGATCTGCAAGTAGTGCACCAGGGATTGTGACATGGATAAGTTTGCACACAAGATTGAGCAGATTCTTAATTCCCTGATCTTGAGAAGAATGATTATCTTAGGTCCAACTATACTGTGCAGACATACCACTCGCAATATTCAGCTCAATTGCTGCATCAAGTCCCATTTTTGAGCACGCCTTAGAAGAACATATATTAAACTATTACTACTCTAAACTTACCTCACGGATTTCCTCCTCAGGGATGCACTTCTGTGGTGGATTTGTATGTCTCAGTTCGGAACCAATTCCAACTAGAATTACAGGGACAGAGGGTAACACGGCGTGCACCTCGAGAAAGTACTAGGGAAAAATCGGAGGGAATAACAATGTCAGGCTGGCACTTGATGCGAAAATAGCTACCTGGTCAAAAATGGCTTGTAGGGATGTTGGGCGATTGATCTCAAAGCACAACAGAGCTAATGAAGCTCCGTCAAAGCTGTAGTATCGGTCCCAGTCATGATAAGTGGGGTAGTATGGACCCACATCTTAAACATATTGTCATACACTAGGGCCAGTAGAGTTACAACAGACCTTCAAACACGAGAATTCTTTGTTTTCCTATACAATTTTGGGTTCGTTGGCATACATGGCCAAAACAAAAAACAAAAAACAAAAAAAATCCAAAGACCATGTGGTGGTAGTGGTATCTTTGCACTCAAAGCTCTGCTCAAAGGAGTCTAAACAATATGAAAAGCCAACAAAGGATAGGTTTCCTGAATATTTCACAGATGCACACAGTTGAAGCCTCTCCAGTGATCAACACCATATGCGGTATCCCGTCACCCATCACGAAGTCGCTGCGCTGGTCAGTCAGTTATGGGACCGTCGACCGTTACAAATTCCAAGGTGAACTTGGAGCTTCCAGTAACACAGGTACTTTGTCCTTCCCGAGGGGAGAAACCCTTTGAGTGCACCACAGTACTATAAGTAGTGTTTCCAGACCCGTTGTCCCTTCGAAAAGTTCATCCCGCTCTTGCTAGTCAGACACCAGATACCAGATCTTTTTTTTTACTGTATTTAATGCAGCGCCGGCAAAGACGCCTCCACGACACCGAGTTCCTCCCCTCTTTTTCCTTTTTGTTTTGCTTTGTGGCCTCTTACCTTCAGTAAAGGTCATCGTCGTCCGACGGCGACCGCCCACGGTCATCCACAACAAACACCGAGAGCGAGGGAAGCAGCTTCGACCCCCACGCAACCGCGCGCCGCGCGTCCCATAACCACGACCCCGCAATGGCAGCACAGCACCCTCAAAAGCAAGATCGGCAGCAACACCCCCACGGGCAACACCGAGGCGGCTACGGAGACGGCGGCGGCAGCAGCGACACAGAGCCAGAGCGAGACGACGAGGGGTTTGCGCCACTGGACAAGATATTGGTTGGCGATGTGGAGTTATGGGAGGGCGAGGCGTGCGACTCGCCGGGGTTGTCTTGCGACGTGGTACCTGCCAAAGTTGTTGTTGTTGGCGGCGGCGGCGGCGCCGTCGAGGATGGTTCCCGTGGTGCTCCTTACAACGTGGGTGACGACGACGACATGAGCGAGAAACCTCAATCACGACGAAATGATCTGATATCACAACTGCAACTGCAAGCACAATTGGCAAAAACAAAACAAAAACAAAAACCAACAACACCAACACCAACACCAACTCCAAAAACAGAAGCAATACCAATCACAGCACCAACTCTGAAGCTGAAGCCAAAGTTAAATCAGGGTTCTAGTGATGAATCCCTCCCCGATGTTGGCAACGTAGCTGATTCCCATATCCCAAATACAACCACTGCATCATCTCCCATTTCCAACTCTAGTTCCAATTACACTTCTACCTCTACCTCTTTCTCCTCTGCTTCCGCGGCTGTATCATCGGCTGGTGATTCACATCCTACTGTGCCTTCGCGACCTCGTCCACCCCCTCCAAAAAGGCCAACGAAGGTGAAATCAGTTCCCCCGCCTATGCATTCTCAATTTGGAGGGGAAGTTCCCTTGTTTTCCGAAGTTCCTCCTCCTCCATTTCAGCTCCACGCTCCTCCTGTTGCCTATCAAGTCAGCCCCTCCTCACCTCAAAGCACACATACTCACAGTACGCCATTAGTATATCCGACCAATGTCCAAGCTCTTCCCCCACAAGATACTCAACGATATAACTGTCCATTCTGTTCTGATGGGTATACTTATGATGACCTCGTTTCTCATTTACTTTCATCTCACGGTGGTGATCCCGCTGGTGTGGTGTGCTGCTTCACTCACTCGTTCGTCTTTTTATGCCCTCTAGGTGTGTCCAATTTGTGCTTCCCGGCCTGGTGGAAATCCCAATTATATTTCACAAGGTGTTTCCTAGTCCATTAGTTGGGTGAACTAATCCTCTTGTGATTAAAAGATTTCTGGGGGCACTTGGAGCTTCGACACATACGAGGACAACAGGACACCCGCCTTCACCCTCCCTCCTTTTTAAGGAGCACTCAAAGCTACCACCCTCCTCAGCCAACAATCATCAGAGTTACTCCAAATTTTGTGGGCCTTACCAAACACTTCCGTCATACCAGAGCCCTTCGTAATCGATCTGAGGATTCTGAGGTAAGCAGTGAGAGTGAGAGTGAAAGTAATGGGGAGAGTGATGGCGATTCTGGGGAAGGTTAGTGTTAATTACTTTTAGAGTGCATCTAATGGTGGAGTTGCAGAGGAAGATGAAGTCCTCACAATGAAGCTGTGGAATTATGTCATTGACAACGACATCAGACCCTGTCGCGACTCTTTTCTGTGTTCACTCTGTAAAATGAAGTACGAACTGTATGATAAATGTTGTGTGTTAATGGAGAAATAGGCGTTCACTTGATGAGACCATTGTAGTCCCGCCTGGCTGCGAGCACATGTTCCATGACACTTGCTTTCAGGGAATGCGTGCACCAGATAAATCTTCCGTTCTTCAATGCCCTCTCTGTACCAATGCCAAATTTAAGGCAAAACAACCCATCCCTGTGCGCAGACCGCCACCAAGAACAACCCAACCTATTTCAACTCACCCACAATTAACTCCAACAGCACCTCTTCCCACCACCCCCAACACAGACCCTACACTCCACCGCGTTTCAACTGCTGCTGCAGCCGGAAGCCTGAGGAACGACAACCCCCTGCCGTTCTTTCTGCACCATTTGGAAGAACTAGTGGCATCACCGGGATCAGTGGAACCATTGTTCGGCCTCCCCATGCAACCCCCCAAGACACAAACAGAACCCACAATACACCACACCCACAATTCTCATCCACAACTCCATACCAGAATCACCACTCCACCAACAGCAACAACTGCACAAACACCCAAAGAACCTCATCAGCTATCCACAAGTACAAGTCAGCAGTTGGGAAAACTAACTGCTGAACACACTGGACACCATAAGAAGCAGCAGTCTCATGCACAACAACAAGCTAAACCGAAATCAACACGGAAGCAGTTCCACTATCTTTTTTCCACTTTTCTTATTTTTCGGCGACCCACAGACACAGGCATTAACCCTTTAGCTCCAAAGCGGAGTCTATCGGGGATCATCGGATCTTATCCTACTTCTTCGCGAGGTATCTTGATAGTCACTAGGCCCAGTGCTTTTATTGGGGAGTTTCCCTCTTCGGTACCAACTTACTCCTTACGCCAACTCCCCAATAAGTTGGGGTGCGGCAAACTTGGGGTTAAAAAGCGGGTCTTGCAGAAACGTGTGCGATGCTGTGGAGGTGGTGTTTTGTGAACCCGTTGGGAGTGTCTTTGTACCCTACGTTGTATACACTACACGACTAAAGTCGCACAGCGTCATACGCCCGCACTGATGACAGCTATACAGCACCTACAGCAACAAATGAAGCTTCAAAACTACGTTTTATTGCCTGCGATGCCCACTGTGTGTATTTCTACAAATTCCTCCGCAAGAGCCGCGGAACGCAGTGTAGCTCTACCACAACATGCATCGAAGCGGCACCCTCTACAGGAGACATGGCCATTTCCCCGAATGTCGTGCTGTGTGCGATGTTTGTAACGGTTCTAATCACTGATGGATCTCTGGGAAGTCTACCCCGTATCCCCTGGAACAGGGAGGGAAGATGTTGGGCCGAAGGTATGAGCAACACATTGCACAAACACCAGGCAAGCAAGCCACACTGTATGGAGCTATTAACCTTTCAAGAGCCAGCTTTATTATGGGAAGAAACTCTCCTACCTTTCAGGTGATTTATGACCCGTTTCGTGCCTCCTTTCAACCACCTTGGATGTCGACAGGAAAATGGTTGGAATAAATACCAAAAAAAAAAAAAGAAAAAAAAAGGTGAGGGGGGAGGCCTTTGGGTGATCAGGTGATTTGACCCACGGGGAAGCATGGACGTGGGGAACTCGCCTCCGAGCGACGTGGTCTGCGCCCGTTTTTTGTGAGACCGGTTACCGGGAAAGGATTCCACCTCCGATACCGATTCTGGTCACCCCCCCCTCCACCCTCACATGAATTCCAGATATCTTCGTACCGTGTTCCATGCCGATTTCTTTCCCGAACCGTACTTGTGGGTGAAAAAAAATCTGAAAAAGTTTTTCAAACAAAAATGAAAGACAATCTCAGTGTTGACCGCGCACAGGTTGTTGGGTGGGTCTCCTTCTCCACCACTGCTCTTCTTCTGAAGAAGACATCGTCTTTCCTCAGAGTGTTCATTCCGCGAAGGAGGACAAAAAAAAAGAAGGCGAAGGAGGTGGGTGGTGCGCGGTGGGAGTGTGTGCGGACGCTCCCCCCGAGTGATTTACTGATTTCCCAGAGCAAAAGGGGAGATTTTAGATAAAGGGTTAAAAAAAAAAAAAAAAGGCGAAAATGGGGTTGATATGACTGGTGCCTATGAGATGCACATTCTAGTGAATTTGGTGTGCTCACGGTTTTGTTTGGGGTGGGATTGCTTTGTCTGTGTCCTCTCTTCCTCTGTAACAAATGAGCTTGTGTGCTGGCCAATCTTGCCGCTGGCATGTCTTTTTTGTTGTGTTGGAAAACATTCTTAATGTGTGTTTGAAAGTTTACCTTGGAGCAATACCGCACTTTGCCGCAGACACCGCACTGCTTTGTTGTAGGCTTTTTGCACACGGTACAGTGTGGTAAAGGCCGCTCAACGTGTGCCTCCGCCTGTGCAGTCGCCAGGTTCTCGGCCTCTTCCTCGGTGAGTTCTTCCTTGCTCCCAACCACGGTCTGTATGACGCCTGTGATGCCCTCATGGCGGAGTTTGGTTCCCATTCCCAGAATCCTCTTTGCCTGAATCAAACCTTTGGATTGAGACCTGGAGCGCTTCTCCTCAAATTGGTTCCATATTCTCATGAGCTCTGCGTTGTTGTTCCTGGCAGGTTCCAAGGCAAGACCAAGCATCATTTGCAATGTCAGTGGATTGCCCTTTGACAGAAATTTGATCATGCGAGATGGCTTCTCTGACCAATATCTTGCAAGGAATTCCACAACTCCTGGCACGCTTTCCAGAGTATCCAAGACAGGTAGCAACTCAAACACGGCGACGTTGTTTGAGGTGAACTCACGGAGGGAGAACAGTGCAAGGGACTGAACAAAGTTGGGATCCAGAAGAGAGGACTCTTCTGCGGAAAGAGTGGTCAAATGTTGAGGTTGAAGGCACCTGAAGCAATTCGCAAGAATTTTGGTGGCACCAACTTTGATACACAAATTCATCTCAGGGTGAAGATAGAGCAGCCTTGCACGTTGCTCCATTTGAATCCGTGTATCTGATTGGAAATGGAGGCACAAGTCAGACGCATTCGACAGCATGCACATTAAGTCCTCTATGACGGAGACTGGCAGTGATTCTGATTCTCGATTGAGTAGCCGTAGCACTGTGGCCACGGCTCTCTCGATTATGGTGGAAACCTCGGGATCCTTTGCAGCAGGAGGATCGGCGTGAAGCAAGGTGCTCAAAAGAATGCCAAACCTCCCGAGCACTGCAGCACAGATAATCTTTCTATCCCCAACTGCTGCCAGGAAGCTAGGATAAAGGAGACTGTGCAACGGGCATGACTGCACCACCTTTTTCGGCTCTGTAAGCATCAACTCGAAGATAAAGTCCACCTATCAAGAAAGTAAAAACAAGGAAGGAAAAGAAGCCGTGAAGATTACTATGATCGGGTACGAATCAGCTTTTTCAAGAATGCATATCATCACGTCAATGAAGTCTTGTTTGAAAAGTTCGGACATGATGGTTTTTGTGGGAACAGGTGGAGTGAAAAAGATGAATACTTCTTTGTTCTTCAGGAAATGTAATATTTGTGCAACTTCCTGGTTGAGGGAATGAGGGAAAAAACGGACCTACAATGCATAGATTTGTAGCAAAGTGAAAACGCACCACTGGGTGAGCCTCACGCATGAATCTAAGCAAAACAGAACACTTGTGACTCAATGTTGCATTGCTTTTCGTATACAGGTCAGATTTCAAACTGTTTGTCAACTCGGGGAAGCAAGTGATGTGAGTAGGAAGTTCCACCCATTTGAGTGGCCCAGTGTGCCCCCCACACATGCAACAGGTGCAGCTCCCCTCGCCATCACCACGGCTCCCATCTTCCTTGTCGTTGCTTTCTGGTTCCACAGCCAACTTCGGGTAGGAGGCTCCAGGGGGAAGCTTACAGCCTGAGATTGGGATGTACTTGTGTGATTCATCATTCAAGAACGCCGGAATCGTTGGAGGCTTTGAGGCGGCTGTGCCCACGCTCACTGACCGGTCAGCACGGCCTGCTGTTGCTGACTTTTTTGCATCAAATTTTGTGCTCACAGGGCCGTTGTTTTTGCCAGCACCATGACTCGGTTCACGCGGCTCGTTTTGCTGTGGTATTGCTGTCGCAGATTCGGCAACAGGAACAGCAGACGCAGATGTTGTGGTTGTGCAGACGCGCAGATCTTGCGTGTTAGTCCCACTGAAAGATGTCTCATGTGTATGCGACGGAGATCCAGACATTGTTGTTGCAGCCAGAATATTTTCCTTCTCTTGTCTCCATGCATGGTCGCGCACCCCACCGTGTTTTACTGTTACGTGTGCTCCTCCCAAAACCCAAATCCGTTTTTTTACTTGTCCTCTGGGTCCCCTTAGGAGTTCTATTCTGCTCGACGTCCACGTGCACGGCACGATTGATGCTGACCCGAAGGGACTCTTCAAAAAAACCTGACTGGGCAATTTGAAATGCCGAACCCGCCGAAAAAAACGGAACAGGGAAATTACTGGAGCTTTGATGGGGCAGTTTTTAAAAACAAAATGGCTTTTCTTTTGTTGCCTCTTCAGAAGAGGGCAAAGCGCAGTCCAGAACTCTTTGAGACCCATGGTGTCTGCTCGTCATGAGATTCCGTCTGCACAATCTGAATGATGGCGGACTCGACGTCGTTCCACGATGTGCCGGGTTCTGCATCCTCAACAACTGGGCGTGTGTGATGTCAGAAAGTTGTAGGGGGTTGGAAATGGAGGTGAAGCAACCTTTGAGGAAACAACCAGTGAAGAATCCATGGTTCTGCTTGTTTGGGAGAGTGCAAACATCCAGTGTTGCCCTCCCTGTGCGTTACAAAGAAGTGAAACGGGTTGATTCAGGGTGAAACCCAAAGGAGGGGGAAAAAAACCTGGGCTTGTTGGATAAATCAAAATGCACCCAGCTCGGAAATCTTCTTTCGTCAGTTGGAGTTCCTGTGTCGGCTCAGCTCCACGTGTCTGGGCCCATTTGTGAGAAAATCAGTGTGTGGCTGGCTGAATGTGAACTTGAACTCACCTTGGAGCCACCCTTCTCATTGGATTGGCGGCAAGCATCAAGAATGCCGATTGTCAGGTCAGAGTACTTCTTAATTCCATCAATCACGGTGCCAAGCATCGGTGCTTTGAGTTCCATGGCGGCAAAATCGGCCTCCTCGAAAGCAGCCTCGTCTTCTGTCATCAGCAGGAAGTTGTGCCCGTTCACCTGCCTTCCGTGCCCTGCAAAATAAAAGATGCTTGCAACCTGATGGATGTCTGTCATTCCCAAGATTCGACAACACAAGGAGACTGAATCAAACCTTGTTTCCTGCCCTTTGTTGCTTGATCAGTGTCAATTGGAATTTTCGCAAGTGGCTATCAAACACGTCGAGATTTGAGATGTTCTTGAGGAAGAGCACTTCAAATTGACATTTGTTCTTCAAGAACTGCATTGTCCTCGATGTAAAAAAAAACAAAGATTGTTTGAGAATCGATGACCTCACAAATAGCTTCTGCATCATTGACGGAGTTTTTGAGGGAACGTGTCCCATAAGATTCATTTCCAACAACAAACGCAAAGCACTTGTAGTTCATCTCAGCACCGAAGAGAGGTTCTGCTCCCACTGAAAAAAAATGTGAGAAAAACACAGTGGAGAGGATTGTTTTTGTTGCACCTGTCGATTTCTTGAGGGGAACCTGAGATGGTTGCTCTTGACGTCTTGATAAATGTGCTTTGACTTCGTCCACAATGAATTCTGCGTCACCGATAACGAGGCCAAGGCCACACAATTGTTGCACAGAGTAATTGGCAAGTGTTCTTCCTCTCAGTTTGGACGCTCTGATGATTTTCAGGCAGTCGTCATCCACGCCAACAGATTCAAGCCAGCAACACGTTTGTTCTGGGTTGGCTATCTGAATTTGAAATGGTGTTGCTGCAGCACTGGTGAGTTTTTCAGGTGTTGCTGTTGCGGGAGTGTCCAGTTTAGATGTTGTTGATGGTGGGTCAAACGGGGTGGATAACTTTGGAGAATTCAAAGGTGTGAGGGCTGTGGCTGTTTGTGTGTTTGTTAGAGGCGCTGAACTCATTGAGGAGTTTGGCAAGGGCAGTGGTTGATGGTTGTGTTGAGGAATTTCTTCGAGTTGTGTTACTGTTGCAGCACTTGTGAGTGTTTTAGGTATTTGTGCAGGAGTGTCCAGTTTACATGCTGTTGCTGGTGGGTCAAACTGGAGTGATACATTTGGAGAATTCAAAGATGTGAGAGCTGTTTGTGGGTTCATTACAGGCGCCGAATTCAGGGGTGGAGCCCTTGAAGAATTTATGGGTGAGCTGTTGAAGTTATTATCAAAGTATTCTTTGCCTCTGGCAAGGGCCATTTCAGTAGGTTGTGACCCTTTTTGAGAGAGATGGGAAGATTCAGTAGATAGCAGAATAGGGACATTGTACTGGGAGGGCGATTCTGTGAATCCAGAATCTCAAGGGGAATTTCAAAAATGGCATCAGAGGGAGTGTTTTTGGGGCCTCCTGAGACAAGCCAAAGCTCCGAGGTCAGACGGTATATAGTGCCACTAGCAGTAGGGCATGAAAATGCAGAAGCATAAGGTTGCAGAAAGACTAGAAGAGAAGCACCCAAAGTGGGGTGTATCAGCCAGGTAAACCAAAAGAGCTGTATCTCTGTGGATGAATTGTCACGACCGTGTTGGAACTGGGAGAGTACAATGGAACAATGAGACATACCTCCGACATGCTGAGACGTGGGTGACTTGTTCGATTTGACTGGACAATTTTGTTTTGGAGAGTCAATCATCATTTGAGAACTGAGAGAGAGCAATCGGAACACACGTGAGAAATCCAGGCCTACTAGTGACGTGTTCGATTCAAATGCTGTTGCAATGCTTGTTGCTTCTTCACCCCCAATCTCGTTGCCTTGGTGATGTTTGTTTTAGAGAGAGTCAACCATCATTTGGGAATTGAGGGAGAGCACCACTTATATGCAGATACACGAGTGACTTGTTCGATTCGAGTGCCCTCGCAATGCTTGTTGCTCCCTCAGTCCCAATTTGGTTGTCTGAGTGATTTTGTTTTGGAGAGTCAATTCATCATCTGAGGAACACAATGGAAACAGGCCTGGTATATACAGAAATACGAGTGATTTGTTTGATTTGAGTGCTCTCGCAATGCTTGTTGCTCCCTCACTCCCAATTTTGTTGTCTGGACGATTTTGTTTTGGAGAGAGTCAATCCTCGTTTGAGAATTGAGAAAGAGAGAGCACAATGGGAACGCACTTGACATATCCAGGCATACCAGTGACGTGTTCGATTCAAGTGCTCTCGCAATACTTGTTGCTCCCTCACTCCCAATCTCGTTGTCTTGGTGATTTTGTTTTGGAGAGTCAACCCAGCATTTGAGAATTGAGAAAGAGAGCACAATGGAGACACACATGATATCTCAAGAGACACAATTGATTTGTTCCATTCGAGCGCTCTCGCAATGCTTGTTGCTCCCCCATTCCCAATCCTGTTGACTGGGTGATGGTTGTTTTGGAGGGTAAGTCATCATCCAAGAGTTGAGAGAAGAAAATGGGAACACACGTGATATATCCAGAGACACAATTGACTTGTTTGATTCGAGTGCTCTCAAAATGCTTGTTGTGCCTTCACTCCCAATTTTATTGCCTGAGTGGTTTTGTTTTTTGGAGTCAACCCCATCCAAGAATTCAGAGAGATCACAATGGGAACACACGTGATATATTCAGATGCACGAGTGACTTGTTCGATTCAAGTGCCCTCGCAATGATTGTTGCTCCTTCACTCCCAATTCCGTTGCCTGGATGGGTTTGTTTTGGAGAGTCGATCATTATTTCAGAATTGAGAGGGAATGGGAACACGCCTGCTATATCCAGAGACATGAGTGACTTGTTCGATTCAAGTGCCCTCGCAATGCTTGTTGCTCCTTCACTCCCAATTTTGTTGTCTGGTGCATCAGCTTCTGTGAATTGGGAGAACACGATGGGAAACACACCTGCTATACTCAGAGACACGAGTGACCTGTTCGATTCCAGTGCTCTTGCAATGATTGTTGCTCCTTCACTCCCCATTTCGTTGGCTGGTGATTTTTTTTTGGAGGGCAAATCATCACTTGAGAATTGAGAGAGGACAACTAGCACACATGATATACGCAGAGACACAAGTGATATGTTCGATTCCAGTGCTCTCATGATGCTTGTTATTCCCTCGCTCCCAATTTCGTTGCCTGAGTGTTTTTTGGAGAGTCGACCATCACTTGAGACTTGTAGAGAGCACAATGGGAACACACCTGCTATATCTAGATACACGAGTGACTTGTTCGATTCGAGTGCCCTCGCAATGCTTCTCGCTCCTTCACTCCCAATTGCATTCCCTGTGTGATTTTGTTGAGTCCACCATCATTAGAGGAGAGAGAGAACAATGGCAGAAAGGCACATACTACTGAGATTCAGAGACACGAGTGAGTTGTTCAATTCAAGTGCTCTCGCAATGCTTGTTGCTCCCTCGTTTCCAATTTGGTTGCCTGGGCGATTTTGTTTTAGAGGGAAAATCACCATTTGGGAATAGAGAGAGACCCTGACGAGGGCACATACTTTCGAGTTTCAAGTACACGAGTGACTTGTTCGATGCGAGTGCTCTCGCAATGATTGATGCTCCCTCGCTCCCAACTCCACAATCCTCAAGGTTCAAGCGCCTGCAAGCACAACGTGGAATCGCCAGCTCAGCGCACACCCTCCCCAAGGTTGTGTGGCCTCCCACTTGAAAGTCAGAGGCATGGAAAGCTTGGTCACTTTGCAATAGACTGCTCGGGAGTGTTGGTCTGCGCCACAACATGGGTGGTGAACAAAATAACAAGATATTCAACGGACCTGGAACTCTAATGACTTCCAGCTTTTTTCCAAAACCAACCAGCTCCTTGACACTCTCGGTTGGTAAGTCAGTTCCCGTCCGTTCTGCGGTTCTCCTGAACTGGGGTAAAGTGCGTGCGCATTTGCGGCTGCGATGTACTTGGCAGGTTTGACCCACAGTGGAGATTGATGGTTGGGGTTTTCCTTCGTCGTTGTGTTTTGCAGTTGCAGGCACTTTAATTAATTATCTTTTCCGCGATCAAGAGCGAGCGAGAGCCAGCAAGCGAACAAATGCAAGATCCGGCGACGTCGGGGCCTGTGCAACAGAATGCAGCAGATCAACAGCGACAACAGTCGATTAACTTATTGGTTGCGCTACTGAGCGCCGACAATCCCACGCGAGTCGCCGCCGAGATGCAACTGCACACCCTGAAGCAGAGCGCCCCCGACGCGTTCGTTACCTCTATGCTCGAAACCGCCTTGTCGCTCCTGGCGCAGGCTACGTCGGCTCCGTCGCCGGGAATTGACGAGGCAAGTTACCGCCAAATGCAAATCACGACGGGAACTTGGAGGCAAATGATAGTCACACTTCTGCGCCCAATGTTGATTGCTGGTGAATCGTCGAAGCACAAAGAATCGGTCTGGAATTGTTTGAGCCTGCAGACCAAAGCCCAAGCGAAGGTGCATGTCAATTCAATTTCTGAATCATGCAAAAGCTGTGTTAGTTTCAGATTGATTGTGGCACACACACCCTGTTTGTTGTTGTTACTGCCGGCATCATGCTGGTTTTTTCCAAGGCAAACAATTCTCACACTTTCCAAGGTTTATTTGCTTCAGTTCATGGAACACGAGGTTGACCGCAAAGTTATCAGGAAGCTTTCCAACACTGTGGCTGAAATCGGGGGCTCTCTTTTTGCTGCTGGTAAGACAATATACCAGGTTTCACCGTTCACTTTCCAGACATGTAATCATACTCCCAGGTGAATGGCCTGATTTATTACCGTTCCTCTTTCGATGCAGTAAATCTACGGTGGCTCAAATCCCTTATCCTTCGCCTTTCTCAGTTGCTAACCAAGCTTACACAGGTTCCCACTCAGAGGATAATCTCGCTTGGTGTTATTTCCGAGCTTGCAGTGGTGTTAGGAGCAGAGACATTCCGAACCTTCCTGGCATCCATTGGAGAAATTCTACGTGCTGCCTTGACCGATGCGGACAATAAAGTAATTGAATAAGCTCCATAATCAAATTCACACCTCTCTCAAGGTGAGACTGGAGGCACTTCTTTCTACTGCTATTTTCTTGCAACTGATGGAAGCGCAAGAGGAAAGGCAGTTATTTCAACAACTGCTTCCCATGATGCTTGAGGTATTCATCCACCAATTTTGTGCCCGTTCCAATGTTGTATTAGTGTGTTATGTCATCTCTTAAACTGGGAAATCAAATGGAAGCACGACAAGCCATGGAAGTCTTTATGGAGTTAGCAGAAAAAACTCCAACCTTTTTCAGACCTTGCCTACCACAACTCATAGCAGCCATGCTCTCCATTGGAAATGCTCAGTCAGGTCTTGAGGATGGTGTGAACCGCAACACTCTTTCCCCCTTCGCTTCAAAATATATTTGTAAACTACATTTCATAGAGACCAAACGATCTGCTTTGGAAGTTTTACTCGAATTGTGTGTGGCCAGACCGACAACTATGAGGTTTGGTGTATCCATTCTGCACTTCACGTTTATGAACATCGGGACAGGAAACAAGAAAACTTCTTGCACTCAATTCTTTCTCTCGTTCTTTCATGGATGGTTGAAGTTCCGGATAATGAAGGGTGGTATGCGTTCGAGGAGGAAGAAGAGTGCAACTCCACTGTGGGAGAAGAGGCTTTAGATAGAATCTGTATGAGCTTTGGTATGTAAATATCGTAATGTACCCAAATGCTGACTTGTACGGTACTCTTATAGGTGGGAAAGTGATTGTACCAGTTCTATTCCCGTTCATTCAGAACCTTGTTGGTAATTCCACTGATTGGCGCCATCGCTGGACAGGAGCAAAGGCAATCAGCATTGCTGGTGAGGGATGTAAGTTTGTACTGAAGGAACATCTTGCTCAACTAATAAAGTATGCGTTTTATTTACTTATTTGTTTGTTTTCTTTGTCCTCTTTTGACTTGGATTGTATGTTCAACAAAAAAGGGTAGTTCAACCACTAACAAATGACCCGCACGCACGTGTGCGATGGGCAGCCATGAATTGTCTGGCACGCATGCTTATTGACTATGCAGTATGAGCACCCATATTTGGCTTTCTTTTTTACGTACATCAGCCGGAAATACAAGAAGAGTATGGAAGTGAAATTGTTCCAATAATACTGGGCAAGTCAACTGATGCCTGTGTGAGGTTTAAACCCAACAAATTATCTCAAAAGCAACCAACTGAAGCAAAGGGTGCAAGCACACTGCTGCACAGCTATTTCACGCTATTCTGAGACATGCATGAAGTCTACTCTCACTCCGTACCTGGATTCAATTCTTAACCGCTTATCTCAGATTTTATTGATACAGTGTGTCTCTTTATTGTCTTATTAATCACCTAATTGAAAAACAAAAGGAACAAGAACCTGCTAGAGGTTGCCCTAACAGCACTATCCTCTGTTGCTGTTGGCGCAAGAGAGGGTTTTAAACAAGTAGTTAGTAGTAATGGTTCTCTATTTCTAACACCTGGCAGCACTATGCTTCTTTCATTCCTTATTTGAAGTCTCTTATGTTACTCGATGGTAAAGATATGGCATCGATCCGAATCAAGGCTATAGAGACAATAACCCTTATAGGTGATTTTTTTTATTGTTTGTTTTTTCCCTCCATCTGAAATAACTGTAAGGAGTGGCTGTCGGGAAGGAAATATTCGCCAAAGATGCAGTTGATGTCCTACAGATTATCCTTCATACAAATGGTTACATTCCTGTGTAAAACGTGAAACATGAATAATTCGGGAAAACAGTTGCCCCAGATGATCCCAATGTTTCTCTGCTAGAATCTTCTTGCAGTAGAATTGCAGAATGCTTGGAAGACCACTTTGCACCATACTTGCCCTCTGTTCTGCCTTCCGTATTAGCAAGAGCTTCTGCACTCGCTGATTTCTCGTATAGTGAGGATGAAGAAGATGAAACATCATCAGATGCTGGTTCACTCACTCCTTTATATAAGTACTGACCTAAGTCACAGACGATGAAACAAGAAAAACTTCCATTATCGAAGACAAATCGGAGGCGTCACATTTATTGTTAGTGTATGCGTCTCATGTTCCCACAGCCTTTCTACCCTACGTGGAACAAGTCGCTAAGATATTTGTGGAAAATATGGATTTTGAATATCATGAAGGTGTCAATGAAAAATTCCCTACGTGAAAAAGATCTTAATATGCTACAGGAGTTCGAAGTGCAGCTGCACTCAGTCCTCCTCATCTCTTGGGATGCATAAAAGAAAACATGGCAAAATGTTTGTAAATTCCCCCGGCATTGGTACACTTACCATGACTACCTACAGTGGCTGCAGCCACTGGCCAAGCAACCGGAAACACGATGCTGGTTCAATTGTGGCAGTTCATGTTCCCTGCACTTCTAGAAGCTGCAAAGAAGGAACCTGATTTAGAAGTATTAGTCGAACAGCTTCGTTCTATTAATGAGGTTTCTCCCTTCTGGTTGAAAAGGAACTGGGTACACTTACTCTGTCTAGTCAATGACTGATATTGATGGACCATCACTTACTTCCCAAATGGTGGAAGATATGGCCGATGGCATTGTATTCTTCATAAAGGAATGGCAATCAAGAAGTCTCTTACGCGATAGTATGTCAGTCCTACGTATTCTTCATTTTTACACTCCTCAGGAGCTAGAAGAAAAGCTCTTTCTGACGAAGAAGAAACTGCTAAACTTGAAGAGGAAGATGAAGAAGAGTTCGAAATTCTCGCCCAAGTTTTTTCAAGAAAAAAGCTTGTACCCAATTAATATCTTGTTTCAGATTTCTGAAAATTCTGGAATGTTAGCGCATTACCACAACGACCAATACTTACCTTTGTTCCAATCCAAGGTGTTACCCGTTGTTCTCGAGATGATGGTACGGGGAGTTTTACTTGAGTCCTTCATTTGACACTTCATCCATAGTCAAAAAACAGATCTTTATGCGAACGGCAGAGAGCTTTGTGCATATTTGACGATCTTATAGAGTTTTCAGGGTAAGTTCTTGTGACTAAAAACAGTAATGTAAAAGCATTATCTAGCCAAAAAATTATCCCACTTATGCCATATTTCTTCAACTCCCTGCTGGAATCTGTATCAGCTGAAGAACCCGAGTTAAGACAAGCTGCTGCCTATGGTCTCGGAATGTGTGCAAAAAATCTTGGCCCGGCTTTCTCTCCTTATGCATCAGGTAGCTTTCCAAACTGACCAGATCAAGCCAACTCTTTCTTAGATGTATGCAATAGACTGCGCATGCTAATTCAGCACCCCGAATCACGAGAGACTGAAGACAACATCCACGCGACTGAAAACGCAATTTCAGCTTTGGGGAAAATATGCCGGCATCAAACTCAACATATCAATCTCAGTGAAGTTCTTCCTCTGTGGCTGTCATTTCTTCCCGTCACGGAAGATGCTATGGAAGCGCACCAGTGTTACGACACACTATGCCATTTCATAGAAAGGTATAATTTCCTTCTCAAAGTTCTACCACTAACTTGCTTTTCACAGTGGAAATCCTCATATTCTTGGAGCCAATTACTCCAACCTCCCACATCTCGTTAAAGTATTTGTAACCGTGCTAGATACAACCTTGGTAACAGCAGAGCTGAGCGCAAGGATGTGCAAGGTGTTGCAGTGGGCAACGCAATCAGCAAGTACGGGCGCCCCGAGTGGTGGCACACCTCCTGTATCACCACAAGTTTTACAGGCTTCCTGGGGCAATTTAACACCTGAAGGCCGAGCCAAAATACAACAAATTATGGCAAGCTACTTGACAACGCAGAGCAACACAACCAGCACAAACACCAGTAATTCTACGTGAAAAACACGGCCGTACTCCAGTAATAGACAACACCCACATTTCCTGCATTAAGGTAACTGATCCCCACACATTCCACAAACGAGGAACCCATCGCCCATGTATAAAACGTGCACCTTATCCAGAGCCAAAAACAGCTTTTTTTTTGGTCCCCGCATTTTTGTTCCATAAAAGGTTACTACTCGGCGACATCACAACTCCCGGCCCCGAAAGTCCACAACGAACAAACAAAAAACAAAAAATAAAAAAAAAAAACACCCACAACAAGCCATAGAACCAGGAAGAAGAGACAAAAAGATGTCGTTCCAGGAGTGTAAGAACGTACTACGAAAGTTATTGAACTTGGCTGTGTTGTGGACATGTGGTGCCGGATGGCTGAGTTGCAACGCACAGCCGATACTTACTGCTACCGATTTGATAGTAGGACAAGGGTATTCTACCTTTTCTATGGTTTTTTTTTTTTAATTAAAAAAAATAAAATAAAAACAAACACTTCTCGCGGTGTTGTATGGCTTGGTGATTATCGTTATACTAACGCAATACGGCTTTGAAGATATCCAGCTGAATTCCACCGTGCGTGGACAGCAGATAATTTTGAACTGGGAATGCAACGCATTCCGCCAACGAAGGCGGGGTCACGGGCCGTGCTTCTTATGCACGGTGTGTTTACCAATGCCGGCTGCTGGGTCGCCAACTTCCCTTTCAATGTACGGGCATTTTCGCGTCGCCTTTATTCCATTCTGCTATTTGACAAAAAGATTTAGGATCTAGCCTTTATGTTGCATGACGCAGGCTGGGATGTGTGGCTTGGCAACTTCAGAGGCACAGTGTATTCTTATTATAACGCCAACTACACGGCGGACGAAGAAAAGTTTTGGGAGTGGAGGTAACTTTTCATCTTGCCTTTAAAAAATGACTCATCACATATAGCTGGCCTGAAATGGGAACATACGACGTCCCTGCTATGATTGATTATGTTCTTGACACTACCGGGCATAAACAGCTCACTGCTGTGTGCCACAGTGAAGGTTGTGCCAACTCCTTGGTAGCACTCAGCACCCTACCTGAGTATGCTGACAAAATTGGATTTTTGATGGCTTTAGGTAATAAACTTTTTGTATTTTTTTCACTAAATCTGTGTTAGCTCCAGCTGTTTACGTTGGGCATACAACCAGTTTGCCTGCTGTGATTGGTCTGAAGTTGGACTTTGGCAATGTGCTCTATGACCATAACATTTGGCATATGAAGGGATTAACGAAACTTGAAGGTAGCATTTCCCTTCACGCTTTCCAGCTTACACATGTTTAGAATTCCTTCTCTCTGAGTTTTGTGAATCGTACCCTGAAATTTGTGCACTCACTTTAGATGTTGTATAGCCTGCATGTTGTTTTCCTCTAAATTATGAAAAGGTGGTGATGGGCTGGGACATGACTAACTGCAATGCCTCCCGCATGCCCGTTTATCTGGAACTCACCGACTCCACTTCCACACGAAATTTGCAGCATGGGTTCGAAGCTATGGCCACAAATCTATTTGCCTATTACGATTACCAAGATGTACTCTTCCCAAGCATATTGCTCATTTCTTACACTGTTAGAATGCAACGAACATAGAATACTACGGAGCAACAACAGTTCCCCTCATACCCCTTTGGAACATTAAAAACAAAATGGCACTATACTACGGAGGCAGGGACGCACTTGTTACTGAATATGATGTCATAAACTCCCTTCTCCCATCGTTGAGCAATGCAGAGTTTGTAATACCCCCACAAGAAATTCCAATGTGGAACCACGGTACACTTCTTTCTTCGGCAACAAAAGAACTTAAACCAACAAACAGCTGACTTTGTGTTGACCATGGACGGAACCTGGTATACACAAATGGTGGATGTACTCGACACTTTTGGCATCTAAAAACAAAGACAAACAAAAAAAGTACTTTTATTTTGAAACAAACGAAATTTTTTTTACGAAACACTTTACACGAAAAAGTTAAGATGAGCGTGTGGTCGTGGCGTAGCAGCGACGCCAGCGAAATTGAGACCGAACAAGATAACGCGTTGTCGTTGTGTCACACGATATTGGGCCAGTTCCAGCCGCTCTTCCGCAGATCTCTGCGCGAGACGCTTTTCCGGCACCTCAAGGAGGAACGCGTCGCACGAGAAAAAGCGGCGGCGGAGAAACGCAAATACGTAAGATCTAGATCTACGCAAGTCACTGCATGTGTCGGCAAACCGGCGTCGGCTACGTCAAGTTCACTGGCAAAGTTACGCTCCGGCGAAGAAGCACTTGTTGACGACGACGGTTGCTCGTCGTGCGGAACCTCGACGTCGGTCACGTCACAGTCGAGCCGCGTTGTGTGTGGAAAGATACCGCGGTGCATTGATAGATCAGTCTTGCTTAATGTGGTTGGTGACTATTCCTTGCAATTTCAAGCAACAGTTGTTTTGCACACAGTGACATTTTAACCAGTGGCAATATTAGATGGACAGGGACTTGAAGTTTGCTGTTGTACAGCAGAAACCGCCAGGTAAAATTTAGTTCCTTTGGACTGCTACAAGTCTCCCTTAATGTCTTTCTACCTCAGGTGATCAAGAATTACCTTTTTACATCATTTTCTGCTCTTTGGGTGAAAATCAGCATGTTGTGTATCGTGGTGCTGACCAATTTAGAGCTCTTTTCCAGGAGGTATCCCACTTGCATTCAACAATCACTCACATGCTTGGAAGTTGTTTAACCAAGCTGGTATCGCTCTATGGTCTCTTTTCGCAGATTATAGTACTCCAGAGAATGCCCAGAAATTTCTTATGCAGTGTGTGCATATAAAATCAATCGCCCGAGCAGGGCTTTTAGCGCGATGGCTAGGGTTGTCAGGTACTTGCTGTTAATCTTACCACAATTTAATGAGCATTCCTGTCAAGCCCCGAAATACGATCCTATTTTGTCGGCAACCTTGTTGAATACCTTCCAATCACTAATGAAGTTTGACCACCCCATGACCGAGCAACCAGTTGATGCACTTGTGCAATATATAGTTACTGAAGTGGAAAAGACTTTTCCCCCAAAATGGGCCATTTCATGTACCACTGGTAAAAGTAAACGGTTTATGGCGAAGTATGAGTTGAAAAGGCAAGAGTACCGCGCATCATTGAGTGAAACAATTACCCCTGAGGTGAAGCTAGAATGGAAAAGTGGGACAAACTTGTTTGAATGAAAAATATATTGACATTTTTCCAGCCACCATGAATTACTACAAGCAGAAATCCCACGTAGATGCTCGATACTTCGAGAGTTCGTTAAGTCTGGAACAACACATTAAACATGACATCAAGTCGTTCATTGGCCACGGTAAGTTCAACTGTATGTTGCATTTACTAAAACATCAAGAAATGGAAAAGATCAGTAAGGCACTGTGTGACTTGATATCAGACATTCTTGGCTTCTTAAATGAGCCACTGAGCACTGTTACTCACCACATGCTCATAAACAAAAACTCTTTCTCATTTTTGGCAACCTTGCGGAATTTTACTTCCACAAGTTCGTTAAATGAACAAAGAAGTGCCATGACTGCAGAACTTCTTGCACTGCAGAGAAGTACCAACGAAACTGTAGTGTACCAAAAAAATTTGCCAATGTACAAACAAAGTCAACACAGATTGAAGAGAACATGTTCCCATTATTTGGAGCAATTTCAGAACAGCTAATGACCTGGGTAGTTCGAAATATACATTTATTCGAAACTAATGCCTCCAAGGCTCTCCCTCAAATTTTCCAGCCTCTTGTAAATGTATTTAAAGTCTCTGGCACAGTTTGGAGAAGATTGATACAAAATTTCTACAGTAGTGTTTTCATGAACACCGTAACTTTCAGTTATCGACCTTTCTTATCTGAAAACCAACACAAGATATCTTCCATTCTGCTCGTGAAGAAAAAGCAACTTATGTTGTTGTACTCTGAACCAGCACCCACCTCTGACCAAATAAGAAGGCAGCTTGCAGATGATGAAGAATACTTAAGGCAACGGGTGTTGTACGCTGACTGTGAATTAAAGGCACGTGAAACATATGGCCGGCAAAAAAAGTCACACACTACAGTTTGACCTGTGGAAAGCACTGCGCGAAATACGTAATGACCTGCGCAACAACGGGTCCAGGGTCAGTGATGACGTAGGTACGACTTTGATGTCGCTCCTATCCAGTAATCCCTCTCCAAAAAACAAAAAGTTGCTTTCCTAGGAGGTGTTCAGGAATTCTTGACTTCTCTCTTGCAGCTACAAACTGATTCCTGGTTTAAGTTTGTATCAAAGATGATCGACTTCTTAGCATTCAAGGCTTCTGATACTAAGTGGCTATCCAGTCGACATAGGATTGAGCAGGTTGTTACCAAGGCCCATGACTCCGGCGTTTCACTTGCCATGAAGCATTTCTACAAGCACTCAGCCATTGTATGCGTCTATAAAAAAATACAGCATGGTGACTAACATCTTTCATCAGTTACTCCCTCAATCTATAGCTAAGCTAATCTCGAGACCTCTAGTGACACCCATACTGTCCTCACTCTGGGACAGCTTAGTAAATGATATCAACTTCCGGAATACTTCAACATTTCTTCAGTTACACTCACTTCTTGACATGACATCATTGTGCAACTCATGTATTGAAGACTTACTCGAAAGTACGCCTACAGTGTGATTACTGCCTATTAATGTTCCTACCCTAGATTCCCCTATACAAGGGAATAACCTGACCTCTTTGATTGGTGGATTTCTCAACAATGTCCTAGAGAAGGCAAGACAGAAGGCGAGAGCTCCAATTCCACGCAAGAGGCCGGCTGCTAACGCTTCCATTATATCCCAAGACTCATCCCGGGTTAGCCTGCACATACACGCCAAGAAAAACGCAGGCGGGGCCACGGTACTGGAAGAGGGCAGCGAATCAGACAGCGTCACCGTCGGCGACAGTACATCCACCTCCGGCTATTCCTCAGCCAGTGAGGATGATGATTACGATGACGATGACGAAGATGACTCAATAGAAACACCACTACACACAAGCCAGCCCTCCACAACAACCACCACAACAACAACAACAACAAGCACAGGCACAAGAACACTATCAAGAGATGTCAAACTGCCAGCTGTTAATAATCCTTAACCTCCTATTAATGCAGCTGTGATGTAGACTATGTGACAAAAAAAAATGATCAAAACATTCTTCATCGAGACCGAATGAACTCGAAAGAACGGGTTCTCAGAGCGCTGTGTGGGCACAAGCGCGGGCTGGGAGGGCCCGACCGCGTGCCGGTTCAGTTCGACCTGTGCTCGTACCTGCTGGAGCGAGCCGCTGCGAAGTACGGCGTCGCGGTCGACGTCACCCCCGCGTGGTACTCGGACGTGACGTGGCGAATCTCGGCGAACGAGCTGCGCATAGCCATGGGCAGCGACTGCGCGATTGTGGGAGCGTCGGTGCCTAGCGGCCACGTGGATCCCATAATGCCGGGGGAGGGACCCGCAGCGGCCGCGTGCTATGTGAACGAGTTCGGGATGACCCTGAGGCGCGGCGAGTTTTACGCCGAGCTTGTGGGCGTGCCTGCCAGCAGGCCCGTGACGGTTGACGCGGTTATGGGAATGAGGTTCCCGGATCCTCTCGCTGACGGCAGGTATGATGCGGCAAAGAGGGACATTGAGAGGTGGGGACCCAGCCACTTTGTGATTGGCGACGCGGAGTTAAGTGTGTTCGAGCTGGCGTCCCACATTGTGGGATTCGAGGGCCTCCTTGAGGACCTAGCCTCTGGCTGTGACTACATCCCGGCGCTGCTGGACAGATGTCAGGATTTCACGACCGCCATTGCCCTCAGGCTGTGTCAGCTTGGAGTCGATGGGATATGGCTTGGTGATGACTTTGGCACTCAGACCGGAATGCTTATCTCCCCGAAGATGTGGCGGTCTGTGTTCAAACCGAGATACGCCAAGATAATATCCACGCTGCGGGAAGCAAGGCCGGACGTGGTCATCATGTTCCACTCCGACGGCGCCGTCAGGCCCATAATCGCGGACCTGGTGGAGATAGGCGTCGACGTTATGAACCCCGTCCAGCCCAACGTACCCGGCCACGAGCCCGCGGTCCTCAAGCAACTCTTCGGCACCAAGTTGGCGTTCTGGGGCGCCATTGACCAGCAGAGGCTCTTGCCAGCAGGCACTGCGTCCGAGATTGATTCCGAGGTCAGAAATGCAATTGGTGCACTTGGTGCTGGTGGTGGTGGGTACATGTGCAGCCCTGCTCACATTGTGCAACACGACACATCTCTTGAGAATCTGGAAGCATTTTTGCTTGCAGTTAAAAAATATGGTCCATGCTCATCTTCTTAAATTGGGTGAAAAAAAAAAAAACAAAGGCTATTCTCTTTTATCAGAGAATCAAATCAATCAATGGAAACAGAAGGGATGCCAAAGTTCAGAGAGACTATCCAAAGGGAGAGTGGCATGAAGCACAGTGAACCCTGTGAGTGGTTCCATCACTCTCAATTCATTACCATCAAGTGAAAACAACAGGCCCGCCTCTGCCTCAACACCGTGGGGCACAATTTCCTCTGTGTTAGGAGTTCTCAACAGTGGCTTGGTCGAGTCATTGCAGTCCCAAATATCAAACAGCCAATCATTTTCGGGAAGATAAGAAACAACAAACAGATGTGAAGTCAATTGTGAGACTGTCTTTGTGAATCTAGTCTGTTGGAGAATAATCCCTGTGGTTCTCCTTTCAGAAAACTGTATGGAGTACACACTGCCACGTGGTGGTGGACACAACACAGCTTTCCCAAGGAAAGACCTGGAGCCATCTCTCTTCACAAGAACTGGAGAACAGAATATTGTGCCTTTGGCAACCTCACAGCTCGTTTCACTCAACACACACAATTCCTTGGAACTGAATGACTTCTCAACATCTATCACCAAAAATGCAGTAGATCCTGGTGGGTTGCGCCAAGCTACCACAGCAACGAGCTCGTTTGGTGCCCACTTGTTGAAGGAAAGCATACTTACGTCGTGAGTCACAGCAGAGTAGCCAAGCCTGACAACCACAGAGGTGACAGCAGGCCGCTTGTCCGCCAACCTTCCAATCGAGAGCCCCAACATGTTTCCTTCCCGAAAATCACTTTCATATCCACAAGCCACGAACCACACGTGATTCACTGCGTGCGTAGGAACGCCCCTCCATGGGATCTGTTGTGGCATGACCCTCGGAAAGAGTGACACTGCGTAACCAGTGACCACGTCGTGCAACATATAAGGTGGCTCCAGGCGCCGCCTGCTGTCGACCCACTGGGCGTTGAAGGCACAGTTCCTTCTCACATCCTCGAATGTGAGCACGGGATCGCCTCTGATTCCCAGCACAAGTGGTGACACCTCAAACTTGATCAGCCACGGAATATGGCTGCACAAGGAATCAGACCCAACGGCAAACTTTTTGAGGGTCTCCTGGACCATCTCCCACACCAGCCTGGCTGCATCTATTACCTCTGGTGCTGCTATTTGCTTATGGGAGGATGACGACGACCACCAACCGCACCTTGGGTGCGACACCAGGCACAGCGCAACAAACTGGTCTATGGCGCGGAGGGTCCCATAAGCTTGTCCGTTGTTCATTACTTAAAGCAAAAATGCCTCGATGGCTGGCACCAAGTTGGGGCAGTTTTAGTTTAGGGGTGTCGTTTACCATGCAGCATGTGTTGGTGAATGATGGGTTCTGTTGTTGACAAACAGCATGGAATCTGGAGTGCAGTGCATTTGGAGAGTGGTTGCAGCTTGGTGCATTTGGAGCGGGCGCTGCTGCAGTTATGTTTAGTGGTAGGCACGATGTTGTTGGTGGGCAATTACTGTTGTGGTGTAAATTCCTTTGTTACTTCTGATGGTTGGAGTATTTGATCTTTTTACCTCGCCAGTGAACACAGAGGTGGCATGCCGTATGTTCGCAGCTTGAAAGAAACAGACGGAAAAAGCTTTCTCCTCAGGAGTGAATCAATGAAAACAGAAGGGACGACCGAGATCATAGGGACGATCCAAAGGGAGAGTGGCCTGAAGCACAGTGAACCCTGTGAATGGTTCCGTCACTCTCAATTCATTATCATCAAGTGAAAACAACATGCCAGCCTCTGCCTCCACACGACGTTGCACATTTTGGTCTGTGTTAGGAATCCTCAACAGCGGCTTGGTCAAGTCATTGCAGTCCCAAATGTCCAACAGCCTAGCATAAACAACAACGAACAGATTTGAACTCAATTGCGACACGGTGCTGGCTCTTCCAGTTTGTTGGAGCAAAACCTTTGTGGGAGTCTTTTCAGAAAACAGGATACAGAAAGCACCACCAGGTGGACGAAACAGCGCCTTCCCAATGAAACATCGGGAGCCATCTCTCTTCAAAAGAACTCCAGGATAACACAGGAGTGTCCCTTCAAGAAACTCAGAGCTTGTTTCACTCAACACACACAATGACTGGGAATTGAAGGACCTCTCAACATCAATCACCAGAAATGCAATGCATCCAGGAGACTTGCGGACATGCACCAAAGCAACAACCTCGTTTGGTGCCGACTTGTTGAAGAAAAGCATATTTACGTCGTGAGTCACAGCAGAGTAAGAAAGCCTTACAACAACAGAAGTGACAGCAGGCTCCTCGTCCGCCAACCTTCCAATCGAGAGCCCCAACATGTTTCTTTCATCGAAGTCACTTGGAAATCCACAAGCCACGAACCACACGTGATTCACAGCGTACCCCGTACTGCTTCTAAATGGCTCCTGTGGTGGCATAGCCCTCGGATACAGAGACTCCACAGCGCCAGTGACCAAGTCATGCAACATAAAAGGTGGCTCCAGGCGCCGCCTGCTGTCGACCCACTCCATGTCTAGTTGGCTCCTTCCTCTCACATCCTCAAACGTGATCGCTGGATCATCGCGGCCAACGAGTCCCAGCACAAGCGGCGACACCTCAAACCTGATCAGCCACGAAACGTCGCAGGCAAAGCGAGCGGACCCGACGGCAAATCTTTCGCGGGTATCCTGGGCCATCTCCCACACCAGCCGCACTGCGCTCGCTGCCTCTGAAGCGGAATTATGGGCAGCGGTTGTGGCCGTGTCGTACTCGAGGGAGCGACGGGGCCACCAACCGCACCTTGGGTGTGAAACAAGACACAGTGCAACAAATTGGTCGACTGCACGAAGTGTCCCATAAACTGTTGGTGTTGGCACCCCCTGAATAACCGACTGTACTTGTGGTAGCGTCGTTGCGTAAAACCATTTGTCCATTATTATTAATAATGGGACGGCCAATCAGAAGTTGGGACTCACACTAAAAAATTCGTTTTGATGAATCAGAGTGTTGTTCTCAGTCGGGGGTGGATGGAAAAATCTGCTCTTTTGGATTTAGCTGGCCCAAAGGGTGGACCAGAAAATGTGCTTGGTCCTGCAGCAGTCTCTGTGCCCTGAAGGGAGAAAGGAATTTTTTTTGCCCAAAAGTGCCCTGGTCCAGAAAAAAAAAAATCCGGTCCGGAAAAATAATTCTTTTTTTCTGTGAAATAAACACACATGCAGCAGGCACAGAGGACATTAAATGTGCATGGCAATGCTGTTGTAGTCACCCATAACAAGTTGTACTGAGATGGCACAGTGTCTCTCTGGAGGTGACTTGTCCTCAGTGTGACGTTGACTCAATACCTTGGTTTTAAGTCATTACTGTTGCTGGTTGTGACAATAATATTGAGTTGTCCATGTTACAACAAGCTCTGACAACCACATGCCTCACACCCTGTGACAAAACCACAGGCCACAGAAATTCACAGAAAAAAAGTATTTTTTTTACGGACCGGCTTTTTTTCCCCTGGACCAGATTTTCGTTTTTTGGACCAAAAACCCCCTAGTGTGAGTCCCAGAAGTGTAGTTAACTACAAATTCTGTGAAATGCATTTTCTAAGTCGAGTAAAACCAATCACGACTTGTTTATTGACCAATGAATGCTCTCCCAAGAATAAGTAGTAGTAAGTTTCGATTTACTAATGGTGGTCTTCCTATTCCCACTTTTTCAACGGGATTACTCACAGAACACACCAAACCAACTTGGTGTTGTAGTCAACTACATTGGCCGTCCCAATTCATAATTAATATGAATAATTAATAATTATGATGAGATGGAACTTCTGGGGGTGTATTTTACTACTTTTCTCCCACACATGACATCCAGTGCTCCGATTAACGTCACATGTTCTTTCGCGCCCAGTCTTCGTAGTCCTATCGATGTTCGCGACCCAATGGACATCCAAGTGCAGGTGCACACGAGTATGAATATCACCAACTGGACAGCAGAACACTTGTGGGCTCCCACCACAGGTGTGTTGGTGTTTGTTCTATTATTTTTTTTGTAACCTCTTCATAAGCCTCTCTCGACTCAGATGTTATTTCTAATCTGCACATGGAACCTTTGAGTGATGTGACCTTTGAATCCATTCCTGGTTGCCTTGTAATCACAGTTTATAATGCATCCCACAGTACTATGAATAGAACTCGCATCCAGATTCCACTATGTATTTTCAATGTCCCCAGAATTTCTAACTACCCCACGTAAAAGATATTTTCTTGAAGAGACTTTATGAGCCGTACAAAACCAGAAACATCATTATTAATTTACTTGTGTTTGGGATGTCAGGAGCAGGGAAGTCTGAATTCATCAACAGCTGTACAACTGCAATTTCCCAAGTCAAAGTACCTTCAGTATGTTATTTATAGTGAAGTGCAAATATTTCAACTAAATAGCCAAGATTGCACTAGCCTCAGGAAGCACATCAATGGTAACAAATACGTTTCGTGGCTATCGCCTGATACCTTTTGAGAGTGAATTTACCCTCTTAGATGATATGAAGTCTTGTGTTGAAAGGTGAAATGGCGCACGGAACATCTCTGACAGCCAGGGTTTACATTCCCCAAAATTCATTGATAATTATCCACCTCGGACAGAGCGGCTACAGCAAAAGAAAAGCGCCAATCCACTGTGTTATTTTCTTCCTCCCAGCATCTGAGCTAGACACCTCTCCCCCCAGTACTCTCTGTAAGAGAATCCAGCCATTTATGGAAATCACAAAAAGGCTTGGTAACTGAGGTCTCGTTCTTTTCGTTCTCATGTTATTTTTTCAGGAATTCCAGCCATTTTGGCTCTTAGTTTGGCAGATCGGCTTGTTTCAGATTGGGCCAACTTTCCTAGATACTATGTGCAGACAGCAGCAAGTATGTTCAGCCTGCCTGAAACCTGTGTTTTTCCACTGGTTTCCTACTATGGGGCATCAATAAAGAACAGTGTGACTGACAAGATTATTCTACGAGTATTGTTTGGATCTGAGTTACTGGACTGTTTCTTTCAATTATTGGGAAACTTGGTACCTGTTCCTTTTCTTTTTTTTTTTCTTTTTGGAAGGATTACCTGTTCATGGGATTCCTGTATCATTGTACTTCTTCCAATATTCCTGAAGAAACCATCTTCCAACGTATTTTGATGAGGGACTAGTAGAACCGGCACTGTTGTTGCTGAACACATTCCTATGGCTAATTGCACCTATTGCAGAGGAATAAGAAGCTCTCTGGAGAAGACGGTGATATAATAAGCATGGAGATGAACCCTTTTGGCAAGTATGGGCAAACAAGAAACTTCTTTTTTGGCACCCTAAGTACTGTGTAGTAATGAGCCTATAAAGAGTTCAGCACCCCAACATCCCAAGGTTTTACACAAGTGTTGAAACAGCAAGCGAAATTTACATCCCCATGCAGCTGTAGGCCAAACTCCCCCATCTCTGTGGTTTAATGGACAATGATTCTGTGCTTAGGATTGATGGCGTTACCTTGCGTTCCTGGCGCGAAAAGCAACATGGAGTTCAGGAAGAGACCGCAAACACCAAAATCTAGGAGAAAGATGTTTCCCGTCGTGGCTTCAAGGGGCTTGCCCACCAGGACATCAAGGTTGGTGTTACCTTTGATGTACTAAATAAATACTGCTGTTTGCTAAGTTGCATGGCAATCCAGCCCGACAATATCTTGGTGGAAGCCACGACGGGAAACATCTTTCTCCTAGGTTTTGGTGTTTGCGGTCATTCTGATTACTTGCGAACCTTCGTTGGTACCCGTGGGTACCAAGGTGTGCAACTCTCTAATGTTACACCATTGACTTGAAGAACAGCGGTCCAGTGCAGGCCACTACAGCAATAAAGTGGATATTTGGTCCTTTGGAGCAGTTATCCATTACATGTTTATTGTAAACCATCCTTTTTACCTGGTGACCAATTAATATAGATTCACGGGGAAATCACCATTTAAGACTTACCATGAGGTGAAGGAAGGACTGAATATTGACGGGCTATCTGCTTCTGATTCTGGTGTGTGGGTTGCCACTTTTCGCATTCCCTTTCTCACGCAAGTATGAAGCCCGAGTGCTATTAAGAAAGATGCTGTCGTACCATGCAAGAAACAGGCCATCAGTAGAAAATCTGTGTGAAAATCCTTGGTTCTTGTTGGCTGCATACACACCTATTCCTACAGCTACACCCGTGGCTACACCTGCAGCTACTACTGCACCCAGTCACCAATCCCAAGACAGCGACAGGGTCCATCTTTTTTTTTGGATTTCCTCTGTGGACCTCAATGGACCTCCCGCAGGCTGCAACATCACTGCCCGCAGTTCGTGGCCTGTCCCGGTTACTCTTATTTGTACACAGTATTAACACGGGGTATTTTTTGTGTTTGCTTTTTTCAAAGTGATGGTGAAGGGATGGGTGCTGGACTTCCAAGCTGTTCTTGACTACTTCCCAAGTACTGGCTGGAATTCTCACTGAACGGCGGTGATGGTGCATTAGGAATGGTGTTTGTGCACATCTGAGGCGGCTTGATTTGTGCCGGAGGCGGGGCCGCATCGCCCTTCTCCTCATCATCATCCCTACTAGCCCGGGCTTCCTCATCCCGGCTTGACCTCCTGATGGTTCCGTCGAAGGTGGTGTGCCTGCTGGAAACGTGGTCCTCGCGGACATGTGGAGCCGGTGCTTCGCGCTCCTTCACGCTTACTTCGCGGTTCACCAGATTGAACATCGGGCGTATGGCCTGGTCGATGTGGTCCGGGAATCCTCGGTGGTGCCCAAAGAGCATGCATACGGTAAGAATTAGTTTGGATGATGTGTGCCAGGTTCCGCTGAAGCTGAACGGCTTATTGGGGTATCTTGGTGTAGAAATTAAAAATGAGGGCTTGCCAAATTTAGGAGAAAAATATACCCAAGAGATAATCCGACATTGGCATAGCCGGAAATAACTTCAAAGAGTACCTAATGAACAAATTTGGTCAACTATATGGTACACATATAAATACCTTGAAGTGAGTGAAATTCGGGTCAGACGTGATTTTATTACCCTCGATGGTACAAATAACGAAGAAAGGAAGCACAACCCAGAGGATATCCGAGATCATTTGTTTCTTGGTGTGATACAGAGCACCTGCAGATTAATCTTGATAAGTACCTTTCCTTCCAACAACAAGTGGATGCATACGTGAATCGGATCCACCAGGTGTTTGCATGAACGAAGGAGTAGTGGATGTAGACCTCATCACAATTGTCATGGGGTAGGTTGACATGTACAACATAATAGCAGTCAAGACAAGCATCCCTATTTATTTTAAATGCTTATCCCAACTGGTAGCAAACAAACCCGGTTGTAGGAGATTCATATCAAAAACATTAAATCCAGTAGTTCTAGAGCATATTGCCTGAAATAGGGTCATCGTAACTTTTTGGAACCAGTTGCATCCAATTCCAACACTATCAAAGTACATTATCAATGAGGAGATGGAAGTGCAATGTACATGTTCCAGTTTAGACCCATTAAGAAAGACCATTCAATGCCCGTAGCAGCCAACAGAATGAATAAAAGGTTTCTGTTTTCATTTTTTGGGAATATTACAGTAGTTACACTCCGGGAGTTGTGCTTGATATAATACAGAGTCCCATAATCTTGGTTAAATTTCTTCTTCAGCTGGTAGATGCCAACAACAATTAAACGTAACAATACAGGAAGCCTATAAACAGGTAATCTTTCCAAAAGAAAGGAAAAAGAAGATGTACCAAGTTTGACCCAATAATTGAAACAGTCCGGTAATTATGAGTGCAAGTGGGCTTGTATAAAATGCCATCATGCCCTCTGCCAGTAATGAGAGGCCAACATTATTTACAGCACTTATGGACTGAAATACGGCAAACCAGAAAAGAGGGATGTTACGGGACTTGAGGAGAGTCTGGGTTGGATTAGATTCTCTGTTGACTGTGTAATAGCAGTCTCCATTTTTTTGCTCACCCTATAATCTGTCACGTAGACATAGATGGTAAAGCATATGACGGCTAGGATAATGCACGAAGCTACATATAACGGAATGAGAACCACCAAGAAGTCCACTGCATTATCTTCCACAGCTTCAGTGTTCCTCACAAACTTATTGTTCAGAGTTTCAAACTCGGCTGAGGTTGTGGTGGTGGAAGTTGCAGGTTGTTTGGTGGAGTCAGACTTGTCTTCTTCCTTAATTGCGTCTGGTGACTTTCCACCATTCGAACTTGTTTCACTGTCAGTGGTTTTGGCAGTTGTACCAGCTTTATCTCCTTCTCGGTCCTTTGATTGGAGTTCTGCTTTTTCTTTTTTTGGGTCTTTCGGTTCCTGTGGGCGTTTCCACACAAATTTCCGCAGTAGAAGCGGAATTGTAGAGTCAAAGCCAAGGCCCCCAAATAACATTAGAAAACACGCCACTGCTTGCGTTGCATGTGTTGATGCAGGGAAATCGAGAGTCGTTAGTCCAGTGACTGTAGCAGCTGACATGCACAAGAACAGGGAGTCGACATAAAATGCCCACGTTGATCCTGCATCAGTACCAGTGGGAATGGTTCCAGTATGTTTCTCAACAAAGAAAATAATCAAGGAACAAAACAGTGCTTCTAGTATTACATAAGCCACGTGAGCATACATGTAGTTGAAGTTTGCTCGGGAAAAGGCTTTGAAGAAAGCCGTTCTTAGTATACTCTTGAGGCGAGTAATGCAAAGGCACCGACAGCAACAATTCCTATGCGCAGGAACAGTGTGAACAGTAGTAGACGTGACACAAGTTGCAGTGTTTGAAGTCCGGCCGCTTTCATGATAGGAAGTTCTCCTATTAGCAGCGAATTCCAAGTCATCCAATTCCAGGGTGGAATCCAGGCTCTGCTCCCTGGCATTCCTTGTGGCCCTTTCCACAAAGCAAAATCTATCAGGGTCATTTATAGCGGCATTAACGGCCCCAAATGAGCCAATTCCGCCCGTGCTGGACTCAAAATGCAACTGATCACCATCGGGATCCCCCAAGCTCTCGCGGCTGTGATAGTGACGGGAGGTGACGTCATAGAATCTGGCGCCGTTGTCGTCAAATCCAGGAGACTGGGAGTAATCTGACTTCCTCAATCCCAAACGGCCACCACCGTCGCCGACTGGAGCAGCGGCGGCACCAACGGCGAAATCACGGTGGAGTCCCACAATCCCCGCGTCGGGCTCGGCGCCGGCGACGGGGTGGCCGGAGCCATTCCAAGAAGACGGCGACGACCGCGAAAAGGACGAGGAAGGCGAGGGGTCGTAGGGACTGGGGCCCGAGGGCGAGGTTGATTTCGACGGCGAGGTGTCGTGGTTGCGGTGGTGTTGGCGGCGGTGCCTGGGGTGGTGGTGGCGGTGGTGCCGGTGGTGGCGATTATGGGTGTGGCTGTGGTGCGCCGGGGTGCTGGTGTCTCCGTCCGGGTCGGCGTCTGCGTCAGAGTCAGACTGCACCTCTGAGGACTCCTGCAAAATTTAAGGAAGCAGTAAAAGCGCAAGCGCATCAGGCATACACTTCCGGCTCTCATTTCACAGGCAGTTCTCTGAAAAAAAGCGAAGAGAAGGGGAAACACAAACGCAGAAAAGGAGTAAAAAAAATAAAATAACAAAAAGGAAATGACCCAAGCGGTGGTGGGACCACATGGTTGGTAACCGAGGTCCAGTCGGATTGGATAGTCCGTAGATCCCGGTCGAAGCATAAGCCCCCCCCTGCCTTTTGGTGGTCCCTCGGTGGGGGTGTCGCATTGTCTGCCCTCGCCGTTGAAATTGCCCCCAGCACGCAGAATCACAGAGTACCCGTACCCCCTCGAGCGGGAGGAGGGGCAGAGAAACTCCTGACGGAGTCTCCTGCGCCCTCCCCCACCCGGGGAGGCCTGATAGGGTCCTGCTGTTTTAGCATGTGGGAACCGGCGGGGACATGCCCCCTACACTTTACCCCAGAGACCAGACAGAGAGGGGCTCATTTCTTGCGAGTAGTTGAGGCGATGTTTTATCGAAGTAACCATGCCAGTATTTGAGCACCTTTTTTCTCAAGTCAGTTTCCGAAAAACAAGCCCAACACTGAGCCTAAAGTGCGTAGGAAAAACTGCCTCCTGATCCCTTATGGGATAGCCTCTGCTCATTTCGAAATCTCAAAAATCACAGCACTGGTAACTCCTGTCCCTCTTGCACAATGCATCTATTCCTCTCCACGTTCCTCCTTTGCTCTCAGAACTCCCACACAGCAGGAGTTCTTCTTCCCGGAATTCGTGTTGCTTCAGAACCAAAAAAAAAAAAAAGAAAAAAGAGAAAAAAAAAATCACCAACTGAATGTTCACGTCGCCGTGGAAGAAGGGGCTCGCGGTCGCCGCGGCCGCCGTCGCGGCGACAGCCACGGTGGCGCTGGCCGCCACGAAGCTGTACGAGGTGTCGGTGGGCGCGGGGGGCGTCCGCGTGCCCGACGACGCGGTGGTCATGACCCGCGAGCAGCGCGAGGACGAGCTGGGCCGCATCCGCGCGCAGGCCGAGGACCTCGACGCCCTGCGCTCCAAGGTCGGCGAGCTGGAGCGCCTCCGCGCCCTGGTGCAGGAGATCGACGGGCTGCGGGCGCAGGTGCTGGACACCGACCGCCTGAGGGCGAGGGTCGCGGAGCTCGAGGCGGAGGGACGCAGGGCCGAGGAGGACGCCCAGGCCGCGGAGACCGAGATGGGCGACCTCAAGGGCAAAATGGACGACATGGCCAAGCAAAACGACGAACTCAAGAAGAAGGTTCACTCTTTGTTTTAAATTCGTTGACTAGTTGATAAATTGAGAAATTGGTTCTGATATCGGTCAAACTAATAAGAAAAGTAACCAGTAACAGTGCATAATGTAATTAACAATTGAACCAAAAAGGGTGAAGCGGCTGAAACGGCTCAGTTAGAACAGACCCAACTGGTGCACCTCCACTCTAAAAGAAATACTCAGTAACGGAAACAATAGGTTGCAAAGTTACAAGCTGAAAACACTGCCCTCCATAATGAAATCTCGGCATTCCCGCACCAGTTGACTGATTGTATATGGAAGCACCCTATTCTCTGGAGTCTTACTTTTGGGGATACTCTCAAGAAAATGGCACTCCCACTGGAATGCACTAATGTTGTCAGTAACAATAGCTGGACTGGTATTGTGACATCACATTCCAACTTCAAACAAACCAAACAAAAAAGTTGAGATGAAGGTTAAGATCAATGCCTTCGACGAACGCCAAGACACCTGCCTCCTTGCCAGCCAAGTTGCCGCTCCCGAAAGAAATGGATTTCTCCACCTTGTGCTCCGAACCAAGAAGCCATATTTGGGTTTCTGGGATAATGACACATGGGCAAAGGATAGGCCACTCAATGTTGGCCATTGGTTTGTACCACCAAAACTCAACCCCAATCCACAAATAAAAATGAAATACAATAAAATGCAACAAACAAACAAACAAAAAACAACCCGGCAACATTTACCAACCTTCCAAAACAAAAGGTACCACCTGGTGTTTGCCTACGATAAGGTGAAGCAAGGCCAGTACATATACGTGAACGGCAGTGCTTCCTCCACCACCGGCGTGATATTCTCCACCGGTCAGGGTCAGTGCGTGCCCTCCACTGTCCACCCTCCACTTGTCATACAGCAGCAGCAGCTTCAGCCCCTGGTGGTCGGAAGCTGTGATGTCCCTATCACAGAAGCTGTGCACTACACACCGCAGCTCAATGGCGAGATTGAGTATCTGTGCATCTATCCATATGTAGTACCCTCTGCAATTATAAAGGCACACGCCCAGGCCTCTATCCCAACCCTTGCTGCTGCCAAAACAGCCAAGTCCTAACCCTCCCACTCTTAATACTCAAAAACCAAAAAAAAAAAAAAAGAGTGTTTTGTCTAAACTTCGGATTTTCGACACCCTCGAGTTGCAAAAATGCTGGCTGAGAACAGGCAGTGCAAAAAGACTGCACAATGCCTGCACCTTTGTTCAGGTAAAACGGAACAAAAACTGGAACGTGAATGTGATTTAACAAAATCAAACAAAACCCAATCAACTGCGCAACCAACGAGAAAAAAAAGGGAAGATGTTGCGGCAGGAGGACCCTCTCATAGGTGGCAGCAGAGAGAGTCGCAGTTCCGGGGGTGACGTAGACGTAGAAGTAGATCTGGCTGCTCGTTCGCCTGATGGCGGGAGAACGACACTGGAGTTTGGCAATGGCAATGGAAATGGCAATGGCCCTAGTTCCGCGTTTCAGTCTATTGCAGCAGGAGGAGGCACATCCCATGCGGTCCTTGTTGGATCTTTGGGTGTGTTTGCTGTTATGACTGCCGCTGCTGTTTTTACTGCTGTGCTCGTTGTTGTTATTGCGCGTTCTCACCGACGGCGTGACTTTAAAGAAGATCATGTTGACTCGCTGCTGACCAACGAAACTGAAAACAGACGAGCACCGGGGTTTACCACAGTCGAGGGAATAGTTGTTGCTGTAGTGGCTGTGACTGGGATCAGCGTTGTTTTTCTGGCATTCACTTTCATGCCTGCAAAGGTGCGGTTCTACAAATACACTATTTGCAAGACTCATTATACCACTTAGGTAAACAGTGGGTTTTTATCATTGATGATCTGGCTTGCTATTATTACAATCCTGTTTGTAGTAGCGCAGATGCTTTTGATCATAATACGGAGACAGCACTTACCTGAACCTGAACTGGTGGTGGACACCGTGCAAGAAGAGCCCAGAGGGCCACTTGTATTATTAGGACGTACTGGAAGACAGAATCATCTTGTATTTATCAACCCACTAAACTTGCGGCTGTCGCTTGTTGATAGAGATTTCACGGAGAATGGTTTGTTGTAAGAAAACCATTGACCTTTACTGAACTTAATAACCAGACTTCGATGCTTTGGCAGCACTCGACACTGTTTCTGATAGGCTAGACCAAATTATAGTGGATCCACGGAGCCTACAACATACCCGAGAGAGGATCGAGCAACTCCCTGTTCACGAATTCAGTGCAAACCCGAACCACTCTCCGGCACCAAGCGGAACACCGCAGGACAACAACGCTCCACCCACAGTTAACACTAGCAACACCATTGTACTATCTTGCCCCATCTGCCTGGATAATCTCCAAGCAGGTGAGAAAGTCAAAGTTTTGCCATGTCTTCACCAGTTCCACGCTGAGTGTGTGGACAGATGGCTTGTAATTAAGCCCCACTGTCCCATTTGTAAATTTGACGCACTCCACACCACATAAGCAACACATTGTACAGTAACACCCAAAGTAAAAAAAAAAGGCTGTAAAATTTTATTTGTTTCCTCTACAATAGAACACAGCTGTCTGGGACGCCAGTAGAACAACTAGGAGGCATGTCAGTCTCAGTGTTCTTGAATAGTGGGGTTTTGTAGGTACCGAATACAACCACACTTACAGGAAGGCAGTAGGAAAGAGAGGAGTCCATGGGGTTTATGATGCGGAATCCCAACTGAGGGATGTCACGTGTAAACGGGCCGCGAAGCAGAAGGCAAGCCAGCATGAAGTTCCCTCCTTTGCAGTTTGCCTTCGAGGCAGCAGAGCTCAGGTAAAAGTACTCGCCGAGTACTCTGGGGGTCCACCCTTCTTCGCAAGTGTTCAGAATGGAATCCTCATCAGAGCCGTACCACGCAAAGAATGTGTTGTGCCGGTGCAGCCCTAGGTTCCCGCCAATGGCCTTGAGGAATTTCTCCATAGCGCGGCAGTTCCTCTCAAGCCCTGGGTTGTGTGCGATTTGTGTGATTGCGGGCATATCCAGAGACCAGTTGGTTCTTATCCAGCAGGTTGCTTCGGTGAACACTTTTTTGATTTCGGAATCGGTACTTGTAGTGTGTACTTGGGGTAACGCGGGAATTATGTACTTGGCGTTTATCTCGTGTTCGGACATGTATTCCTGAAATTGCTGACAGGTCCGGCCCAAATGCAATGCGTTTGATGTGTTACACATACCACAGACATCAACACCACAGCTGTCACAGGGATGATAGCTTCTGTTCTTATCCACGAAGCCTCTACATCCATTAGGGCAAGTCACAAAGTTGTGCACAAAAAGCTGGAAATCCTCACAGGTTCGGCCAAAGTGACTAGGTTCTTCAACAGCCCTACAAACAGGGCACACACCTTTGCTGCATCCTTGACACTCTTGGTAAAAAGCATTCGCCGGTAGTATGGATCCACAACCTGTTGGGCACTCTATAATACCCGGAATTGGGCGTTCTTTTACGTAAGCTGCCACGCTACTCTCGCAAGCCTTTTTCCATGCTTCTTTTGACAGGGAATCGCGCAAGTCTCCCAACACAATAGGAGTCGCACATTGGGCACAACAAACTGGAATGTCTCCTGATTGTGTCACTTGCTCCAAGCAGTCTGTGCAATAATAGTGACCACACATGCTTAAGGGTATACCACTCGCAGCGGAACACCCGGGGCCAACACAATGGGTACTACAACCCTCTGCAATGTTACATGTGGAGTGAAGCAAATCGACTGTCTCTTTCCTGCACGCGGTCATTTGTGTATGACTTTCAGCCAGTATTACAATCAAAGATGGTGATTCATAAAACCGAAGTAAACAATGTGGGTACTTGGAAGTCATTTGGAGTAAAACATGGGCACCTGCACGGCCTGTGTGAAACGACTTGCAATCAACAGAGTTACATGGTATAACAGTGAATCGGGAAGAAAATTCGCTTGAATATGCACCAAGTTTGGAGATAAACTCACTTTGTGATGGTACTGGCCCATATACCTTCACAACAGCTTTCTGGTATTTTCCAGGTTTTATTCTGATTTCGAGATGAAGGGTTCCAGCAGCCCATTGATGTAGGACTCGACGTTCAGTTAGTTCAGAGAACATTAGAAAGCGCTGAAGCTCTCTTTCACTCACTTGTAGAGTCATGGGACTTGTTGCAGCACGTAATAGGTTTGAAGCTTTACCACAAGAACTTGGTGATCCTGAGATATTAACAATAGTCTTGGAGGAAAACTCGTTCAGGTGGAATTTAACTTGTTCATCGCACCGGGAGTTTATTTCGGTCATGAGATTGGGGAGGTTAAACAGACGTGGAAAGGAAATCTCCACCCGAGTTGAGGCAGAAACAAAGCGAAATAACTTTTTGTGTGCATCTCCTGCTAAAGCATGCTCTGCTTGCCAAGTTGACAAAAAATTGATTATCCAGGTGTATTCTTGGAGCCAATTAAACTTGGGTACAATTTGTTTGGTTACTGTACCCCCTCTTCTTGTTCGAATGTTTGCAGTAATAGGTACCATAAACTTGGCTAGTGCGTTCTGCACTGATTCTTTTTGGTGGCTATGCATTTCACTCAAAAAAGCGCAAATCAGATCATCTGAAAATTTTGAAGGTGTTGTGTGGATTCGGATGTTACCCACATCACTCAGAATTTCAGATAGAGTTGTCTTAGATACACTTCCAGGCAAATCAAATATCTTCAATGTCAGAGTCTCGTGATTCATGGAACACTGAACACATCCAGGAAATGCAGAACTAACTTGCTCTTGAGTGAGTGGCTTATTTGTTATTGCTCGGAGTTGTTTGCCTGAAGAGTCTGATGAACATATAACTGTGAGTTCATTGTCCACATTGTGTTCCTCTTGTTGACAGTTCAACCAGTGAGAATAAGTAGCTTGAATTTGTTGCGAAGTTTGAGCCAAATTGTCAGAAGAAGAAAGTAATAAAATTCCAGATTTGCCTCGGCCTTCAAATTTACACCAACTGATTTCGCTTGCTGAAAGATGCAATACAGTCTCCAGCCAGCTGCGGAACTCTTTGGAGCCGGAAATATTCGGAAGGTAATTAAATTTGAACTGTTGTTCACTTGACACCATGCTGATATTGAGCACCTGCATTCCTTCACCAAAAGTTGCTCGTGCCAATCCAAAACCAACAATTTCATGTAGGGTCATTGCTTTCAGTCTGGATTGTTCTTTTTTAATACAAGGCTCAACTAGGGATATAATATCCCTTTGATTCATGAATGGTACGGATGAAGAGCAATATAGTTTTAGGGAGTTTCGGCTATTGTCATAGTGCAAGCTAAGCCACCTCTCAGAAAGACCCTCACCTTCTAAGCAGTGTTTGGCACAAAATTTTTCAAATCCAAAACTGAGATTTAACCACTCTTTGACAAGACAAGGCTGAGATGGAATATTATGCGTTGCACACCACGATGGGTTGCACTTCACAAGGGAATGGGGTGTTACAGGGTGCAATTGATCAACGAAGTATTTACCATTTGGTAGTTTCATAATTTTCATGCCTAGATAGTAACGTGGTGGGTCTGGAATTCGGCGCTGAACAGGGCAAGATGTACGCTCTATATTTGCTCTTATACCAAGATTGACCAGCCGCACACCCTTTTCTGGCAAAGGGGGAACTAAGACTTCTACCACCTGATCACAGAAGCCAGAAGCAAGAAGTTCACCAATAGTCAACGTCAGTGCAACAGAGTTATGACTTGGTCTGTTTACAGTGCTAGTACTCTTCTCACTGGGGGCCAGCTCTGGAAGTTCTGCATACCACTTTTCAATAGTCTGGCCAGCATGCAGCTGTAATCTATTTACAGCTTTCAAGACTTTGTTGTTGAGGCCATACTCGAGAGAAAAAGAGACGCGGCAGTCATGACATATACCCTTATTAGCTGGTTTGTGGCATGAAGCACAGTCGCCGTTCTTGGTATTGAACCCAGCCTGACGCCAACCAAGGAATGTATCATGCAAGAAGAGAAGGTCGCTGTCAAACGATGCAGCCCGGAAGCTGATTTTACCTTGAACTAAAGCTCGGTCACATTTGTCACCCATAAAAAAAATACTCCCAGGAGCACTTAGGATGGCTGCAATACCAAGAGCAGTGTCAAGGAAATCATGATGCTTAGAAGCTGCAAGTAACACGAAACTGGCCAATCTGGGTTCAAATTCAAGGTTGCACACAAGACGCCCTCGAGGGGTGATTTTTCCTGTTGAATCCAGGAGTTGGAGGTGTGTCATTTGGATAAGGGAGTCCTTTATTGTCTGAAGAGGGGGTATGGTCATGTAAGAGAAAATTAAGGGGTCTTGATTCATTCTTTTCAACTGAAGAACTACGGAATCCAGAGAGGAACGTAATATCTCTGGCTGGATAGATTGTCGGGTAATGGCTTCTTTTTCATGTAGTCTCACACAATATCCTCTACAGACTCTCCCTGCTCTGCCTTTTCGCTGTTCAGAAGATGACTGAGAGATATATCTGAGTTCGAGAACAGTCAATCTCCTCTGAGGGTCGTAAACAGCTTCTTTTGCAAATCCAGAGTCAAAGACTAGCTGCACACCTGGTACAGTCAATGACGTCTCTGCTACATTAGTGCAAAACACAATCATCCGCTTCCCTGATGTAGGATTTTTCTCCTCAAAAGACAGAACCTGCTGTTGTTCTTCTGGGGGAAGTGATCCAAAAAGTGGAAGTGCAACCCAGTTTTTCCCAGCTAAAGGACGTTGCTTCTCAAACTCATGAATGGCTTGTTCCACCTCCCCCTGTCCTGGTAGAAAAACTAGTGCATGTCCATCCCGCTTTTGACACAACTTCTTGATAACTGTGGGTACAATATGCATCTGGATTAGTTTGAGCATATTTCCAGTCAGGTCGTTGTGTCCATTATCATCTTTTTGCTTTGCAGGGGGCATGTACTCAACATCTATCTCGTATGGCCTACCAGGCACTTTAAGCGATGATGTCTTACACCCAAGAAAAGATAAAAACTCAGACTCATCAATAGTTGCTGATGCCACAACAATGAAAAAGTCATCAGGTCTTTGGATTTTCACTTGTTTGCAGATACCCAGAACAAGATCTGTGTAAAGAGATCGTTCATGCGCTTCGTCTACAATAACTGCTGAGACTCCTGAATAGAGTTGGTGGAGGCAAAACTGCGACAACACACCAAATTAACCAAAACGGAAGGACAGAAATAACAAACCTTTAAGAAGAGGGTCCTTTGCAGCTCTTCTCACAAAGGCTGAATCAGTGCAAAACATGATTTCACTGCCCACAGTGATCTTCCCCCCAGCGTCGTATCCAACTGAGAGACCAGGCGGGCGTCCGTCAAATTCTCTTGCTACTCTCTCTGCAATCGAAAGAGCAGCAATTAAACGAGGTTGAGTGCAAATGACAACTCCGGTATGCTGGTACTCCCGCAAAACTTCTGCACAGTATTGCGGGAGTTGCGTGGTTTTGCCTGAGCCTGTTTCGGCAACACAGACTAGAACTTTTTCTCTTAGCAGTCGTGAACAAAATACTGCTCGCGCATTCAGGATTGGCAGGGGATTCTTACTCCTATTTGCCTGCCTTTCAGCGAATGTCAATTTCCTTGGAAGGTTGCTCGGTTGTGCTTGAGGTTGAGGTCTGTTATCTGAAAAAAAACTGGGTGGTTTGGACAGGGCAGTTGAGTGATTGGTTTGCAGTACCAATTGATCTCGGCTGGTACACTGTGGTGTCTGTTTGGCAAGAGGGTGTCTGGTAATCTCCACTATTGGTTTGGTAGTCTTAGTGGCCAGGCATTGGTTTTCACCTTGTATGCTTTCATTGACCTGTTTTGGTGCCTCACGTGCTTTATCACTTTCTGCTGCAGAATCCCGTACATTGGGTATTGGTAATAATGGAGATATATTTGTATCATGAACTTTGGCACTTGGCAGAGGAGAATGAGTGTCTTTTGAAACTGAGACCTGAGAACATTTTGGCAATGCAGGAACACCACGTTTCTTTCTTCGGTCAAGTTGTTCCACTGAGAAGAATGTACCATTGAAATACATTGGATGATTGGCAGCTTTCATATCTTGGAAGTTCGAAAAGAAAACCTTTCCTCTTGCTTGCAGGTTATCTCTCCTTGTTATGGTTGCAGATACAGGGTGATAAGCTGCAAAGAAATTCGCCAAAATTTCATCAGTCCACATTGGCGGCAGTTTCCTAACAGATACCCCAAATTCCGATTTTGTGGTAACGGAAACAACATTCTGAATGTTATCCCCACCCTCACTTGAAGGATTCTGCCTTGGTTGTTGTTGGTGCTGTTGTGGCTGTGGCTGTGGCGGAGTTGGTGTTTGCGTTTGGTTAGGAGAAGCAGATGCGGACCTCGTGATGCTGATGCTAATAGGAGGCCTCTGCGGACTGACATTATGGGGCTCGACTACTGGTGGTGTGCCCGTCGACGGGGCAGTCGCCGGCCAAGTCTGAGGCTGAGTCAATGGCAAAGTGCTGCGGGATGTCGTCGGAGGCGGAGGAATCGGGGGAGGGGGCGTGGGAGTGGGAGCGGGCGGCGCCGGAGGTGCAGAAGTGGACACCACAATTGTGGGACGCGGGTGTGGGCAGGGCGCCGCCGAGGGCGCGCTGTGGGCTTGTGGTTGTCTCCCCTTATGTTTTCGTGGTTTCGGGTTTTGGTTTTGTCGTATTAGCATTTGTTGTTGCTGTTGGTAAACCTGCTGTTGTTTTTGTTGTTGCTGCTGCTCTTGCAGCTGTTGTGCCTGCTGTTGTTGTTGTTGTTGTTGTTGTTGTTGTTGCATAAGCAACATTTGTTGTTGCTGTTGCTGTTGCTGTTGCTGTTGTAGTAGCAGTTGCAGTTGCATGTGCGGCTGCTGTGGCTGTTGTGTGGCGTTTGGTGGCCAGTACATGTATGGCGATCCAACGGACTGTGGCCACATTTTCCCAGGAGTGATGGGTACGGTTGCGCTCGGCGCTTTCGGCTGTGCGTGAACTACGCGTAGAAAAAAAAAATCGCAATCCGGAATTTGGGGCTTCTTGTTCCCCTTGTGGAACCCTGGAGGAAAGAGATTATGATGTGCCGCTTCCCATTTCATGCCCCATGAAGTGGATGGCACTTCAGTGCCCACAAGATCAGAAAATCTATGAGTTCTTCCCCGAAATCCGGACTGAGGTGGAATGACAGCGGTGGGTGGCGCCGTGTTGACGGGAGAGGAGTGCCGAAAATTATGGGTGGAGTATGACATGTTGCCCAACATACAAGACCACTCTGAAACCGTGTGCCGTGTTGCTACAACCATCGTGTCCAGGCTGAGGGACCCAGCCCTGAGGGCCAAATTGGGACCCACAACTGAGGCTGGCGCCCTGCTCCACGACATCACAAAGACCCGTAGCCTCAAGACTGGTGAGGACCACCCTCTGACTGCCGGGACTCTTCTCAGGTTCTTCTTTTTTTTGTTTGGCCGCCGGGATACCACCCGTAATTCACACACAACAGGTCGCGCGGCCTGGAAGAGCTCGCCCACATTGTCGAGCAGCACGTCGACATCTTCGACTTTGACCCCAGTGGGCCACTGCTTCCAGCCGAGATTGTCTGTTACAGCGACAAACGCGTAACACACGACAAGGTCGTCACTCTCGAAGAAAGGCGCTTGGATTTGGTCAAGAGGTACTGCAGGCACCCATCAGATCACGCCCTCATGGCTAAGAGATTCGCTGTGTACGAGGCCATTCAGGCAAAGATAACCTCTCTTCTTGGTGATGGCCAAAACCTTGATTCCTTTTGACGATGTGGATCTTTCTGCCCTTTTTGATTTGGCACTAAAAGGGTGCACAAGGCACTATGAAAACAAAAAATCGAGAGGTTTTTTGTGAACCTCATCCGTTCGTTATGAAAAGGGAAAAAAAGGGGTGTGTTAAGAATCTGTGGGTTCGGGTTCGGGTTCCAGTTCGGGAACTTCAGGTTGTGGTGTGGGGGTCGGTGTGGAGGTTTCTGTGGTTGGGGTGCTGGTGGTTGCTGGGGAAGCAGTAACAGTTGTGGGTGTTTCTATTTCGCTGGTTGTTGGGCTTGTGGTGAGTGCTGCTTGCCTTTCTTCTGCCTCAAGAGCGGCCATTGCTAGTGCCTCGGCTTCGGCATCCAGCTCCTCCTCAGTCTTGGTCACTGTGGTTGCATTTGTTTCGGTTGGGGCTGGTGAGGACTCCTCTGGAATCATGAACAGAGCCATGGCATCCTCAGTTGGGAGTTCGGTAACTGTGGACGCCAGCTGTTTCAATTCTAAATACCTTGAGTAATTTACCAATAGAAAAATGAGCCAACCATTTATGATATTATAGCCTTCATTGTATCTCGATATCATTGGAGTGTAAAGCCTAGCTGGCTTTGTTTCAGAATTAAATTTCCGGCATAATTCTTCGGCTTTAAGAGCCTATTTTTACTCTGTGAGGGAAAAAATGAAAATATTGCTTGTAACTTACCCATTGAAGGTCAGGGAAGAGATTTTCGTATTCAAAAGGATCGGCCAGGGCTTCAGCTGCCTTTTGATTAATAGATGCTAACTCTTGCCTCCATCGCTTTACTATATCGGATACACGGCTGATAGTTATGTTAACTGTGGTCATGAGAGGTATGGGGTCAAATACCTTGGGGCATAAGTCCGGGCCATAAAGGCGGCTTCAGGCACTCGACCAGTGGAGCAAAGTAGTTCAAGGCAATCATCAACCCGATTAAGCAATAGGTAGCAAACAAATGCGACATTGTTCTCGCCTACACAGTATGAGGCCTTTGTGGGTGAGAGACATCATCAGAAACCTTTTTCTCTAGCATAACCAGCAAGTTTTTGCATCCCAGGTGCATTCCCCAGAGACGAATAAAGAAGGAGAAGGCCAGGGATATCCGAGGCATTCCACAAACATGTCTCTGCAAGATCAAGCTGGCTCTGTGTAAGTACCAAAAGGAATCAGGAATTAGGCGTACCCGGCACTGTGACATTGCCAATTCTCCAAGTTGTTTCCATCGATGATCTTGCTTAAGCTCCTGGGCCATTGCATGTGCTACTTCAAGTTCACCAAGTTGAACAGCAAGATCAAACTTGTGATCTGGCTCCGTGGACACCGCAAGCGCTTGTGGGAGGAAGCCACGAGCTTCGAGAAATTGTGCTATACGGGTATATTGGTCACTGTGTACAGTTAGAAACCAACAAAAAGCATAATTGAGGTAAGCAACATACCGCGGAATTTTGGGAAGGAGTTGTTCTGCTTGCTCGATGTTCTTTCGCAGGATTGCAATTTGGTAGTTGATTACACTGAGATGAAGTTTATAACTAACAACTGCCAGATTCTGTACCCCTTCTTAGAGTACAAGATATGTATCATGAATCTACCTTATCAACAAGGTAAACCCGGTTGTCTCGTGGAACATAGCCAAGTAAATAGAGTGTGCTGAAACAGTTCAATCAGAAAGAGATTACAGGGGGAAAAAAAGTACCGATCCAAATGGGCTATAGTTACGATTTGCCCACCAATGCAGTAGTTAAGTCGATTTTGACTGTTTGTGTAGATGAAGCAATCCCCGATCCATTTGCCTGCGCGAACTCTGTACTATCTCAGCTTCCTATTGAGAAGAAGGGTGGTACCTCTCAGAGACATCATGAACAACTTCAAAAGCTTGTTCATAACCCTCATCTGGTACAGGTTTACCAAGAGCAAATGCAGCATTCACAGCGGCAGCATTATATGCCAGAATGAAGAACGCTGTTTCCGTGGTTACAACTACGAATTCTCCACCCTCACTCCATATGACCTTTTTAGGTGTTAGCAAGCCACCATCTTCGAAGTTGCATACTTGTTTTGGGACAACATCGATTTTTCTAACAAGTTGCCCTTCCCAGGAGTAGAAATTAACAAACTTGGAGGTTTTTACACCCAGTAGATGTCCTACAGAAAATGAATACGGGAATTATTCCCTTTTTGGGTGGTACATACCTCCAAAAATTCCTTCTGGTGTAAAGTCAGGTCTCAGTGCTTTAGATTCTTTGAAGTTCTTGAAGATTTTAATTTTTCCAGTTCCATCTCTAACTGCATATCTGAAAGAAACAATTTCTTACTTGAAATGAAAGTGTTGAATATAAAATTACCCTCCTGTAGAATCCCAAACGAACTCCTGGCCAGTTCCAAAGCTCTTATTGCGCCATGCCAACGCAGTGTATATGATAAATTCACCATCTCCACACACTGCTATGAACCTGCCATTTGGACTGTGTCGTAGGTATCGGGGATAGACCTAGAATTCATGGTAATAGGGGAAAAAAAAAAAGAAATCAAGTACTTCAGTTGTTCCAAGGTCCTTAGTTGCAAGGGTAAGCCGTTCACCATCAGGGGTAGAGTCCTCTGAAATAAAAATGTTGGACTCGAAGAAAAAGGGTAAGAAGACCTGCAGCATTTTTTATATTTACAGAGACTATCTCATTGTGCTTTGCCCACGCTATTTTGCCAGTTGAATCCATGCTGTAGGATGGCTCTTCTCGACCAAACTTATGGAAAAGTAAACATTGATCTTACTCGAGGTAAGTGTGAGTACCTTGAGTAACACTGCGCCTTGGTCATAACCAGCTGCTAGGCAATGGCTACCTGGGGGAAAAAAAGTTTAGAGACTGTAAAATGAAATGGCAGATACCTCTCAAATGGCCCAAAGACCAGATTCGCTCCATGGTGTAATTCAGTACTTTCTCAGAGCGATAAGTTGAGGAGTTCCATATTCTTAGAGATCCATCTTCCGACCCAGAAATGATGAAAGGCAACTCGGGATGGAAACATACAGCAGACACATTGTTGGTATGTCCCTCGAGTGTGGCTACACATGTTTTATTCTAGAAGGCAATAAGAAAAGGTTAGAAAGGATAGTTTGCCATGCCTGGTAGTCCCAAACTTTTACAAGTCTGTCATCGGCCCCAGAAACAAGGTATGGTTTATCACCATCCACCATGTAATCAACACAGTTCACTCCTTTGTCATGCCCCTCGAGTGTAAAATACGGATTCGAAGAGTTCAAACCCCAAACCTAGATACCAGTTATGTTTGAAAAGATAAAGTGTGGCACACCTTCACAGTTCTGTCTAACGACGCAGATGCAAAGGTGTTGGGATCTTTTGGGTTGAAAACAATCATCATAACGTAATGTGAGTGACCCTCAAAAACCATGAGATTGTGCCAGTTTTTGTCCCAATCCCACAGCTAATGTAAAGAGGAGGAGCACAAATAAGTTTAGTAAGAACAGAAATATTTGAAAGTAAGGCACCTTGATTGTCATATCATCAGAAGAGCTTAGAACATAAGGTTGCGAGGGATGAACGGCCAAAGAGCGTAAATAATCCGTATGCGCTTCAACGACTTTGACCTTCTTCATCGTGTTGTAATTGAAAACTCGGATGTACATGTCATCAGATCCTGTGATGACCCATTGTTTTCGTGCAACAAACTTTGCTGTTCTCACGGGGAGCTCCGTAACTTCGAATGTCTTCACGAGGGTCTGTACGCATACAACGTAGGGTTAGAATTCAAGGGGCAAATGTACCACCTTGCGAAACCTGAGTTTGATAGTTCCAGACATGAACTTGTCCAGAGAAAAGACTCGATAACAACCAGGGCTCGGTAGGGTGTATGTCTACGGCCTTGACTCGGTCACTTCGAGCGGTGAGTTTCCTCTGTTATTGTTGTTGTTGGTGACAACACCGCATGTTGCTCAGTGGAATAAAAAAAAAAAATGATTTTTCCTGGGCATACCTTGATCTCGAGACGGGCCTGTCAGGGAAACGATGTCAAAATTTACATTTGTTGCATGTTACGTGTTGCGTTTGTGGTTGAGGTGTGTTATTGTTGAATTTCGCAAACGACGGCATACCATCACCCTATCGTCGTATTTCTTCCTTTTTGTTTTGTATTTTTTTTGTTTTTTCTGCAAAGAGGATCTGCCAACTGCGAAAAAAAGACTGAAGGAAAAAAAGATGGGTGACGGGGCCTCTGGTACAAGGAAATTGGAGTGCGGCGTGAGGTGAATCTCTTAGATTCTATTGACACTTGTGGGATTTTTTTCCCCCACATCACAGGATGTGATTTTTGGCCAAGTAGTCTCGCAACTGTTGCTGGAATAGAACACATTTGATAGTGTCAGCATCAAGCTTGTAGAGTGGGTTTTTGATCACTGTGTAATGGGTTCGTATGAGTGGTGAAACAGGGAAAAACCATACCATATTCAATGTATACATCCCTGTAAATTGCGGATAGATGGTCATATAAAGGGGGTACATTGGGGTCAGTGAGTGCAATGAATTTCACCCCCGTTGGTGACTCATAGTAATGTAGTTTGTACGTTGTTGTTCTATAGCACCTCAAAGCCAGTCGTTCATCACTGAGTGTAAATTTAGTATGTTATCACATGATTTTGTTTGGTTTTTGTTCTGTTGTTGGCAATTGCACTAGCATTACCACTCATACATACAATACCACACCAACCCGGCTCCCACAATTACGTTGGCGCACGCTCCTGCACCCAATTCCCCAAAACCACACAGCCAAAACACACAGTCAACGAAACGGAATATAACAGCCATACACACTGGTTGTTTGACAGCTTGGCGCACAACTGCCTCATGGTGTGCAGCATTCCCATCATTGTGGCTTGGTAGTGCTGCCGCGTGTCGGACGTGTTCGGAATTCCGCCGGGCGCCATGTCCTCGTGGTACACGCACTTGCCTGACTTGTTGAACACCAGCACGCTGTATATCCCCATCCCAGCAACAACTGTTTTCGTTAAGTTGTGATGGAAAAAACGAAGCCAAAGGGGAAAAAAAAAACAAAGTCAGAAGAACAGAAAGTCTAGAACAGTATAAACGGAGGGTGTTGTGTGCGTGTGTTAGTGGTTACCGGTAACAGAGGGATCAGGGTTTGGCACAGAGGGTGTACCTTTGGTGTCAAGTGGTGGTATGGTGATGGACGGGGGGTCGGCTTTGGCTGGGGATTTGGAGATAGACCTTTTCCTGTCGCTTCTGCTGTGGTGCCTGGATGAGTGCCTCCTGTGTGACGACCTTGACCTGTGTTTTGACCTTCTGGGAGATGGTGACCTTGAACTGGAGCTTGACGAACGCCGGGACCTTGAGGAGCGCGAACGGGAGCGGGAATTCGACCGTGACCATGACCGGGATCGTGACCTACTGGAATAGGAGCGACTGCGCGACCTGGAGCAAAATAAAAATGGATTGTAAATTCCTCACAGGAAAGAAACCTAGGCCTTCTGTTGTTATCCACTCGACGCCTAACGCCATAGTATTGCATTTTTGTTTGTAAGCCAATATCCCAGTCAATCCTCAATCGGCGGCCTTCAATATCGTAGCCATTATACCTGCGAAAGGGTCCATATAGTAACAAGGTAACTTGGGAGGTACATACTTGCTGATGGCATCAGCGGCGTCACGCCTATCCTCAAATTCAACAAAGGCATAACATTTGCTCTGCCCAGTCTGCTTGTTGAACCCCAATGTCACATTTTTCACGGCACCACACCGTTCAAAAAGATCAGTCAAATCGCGCTCTTTGAAGCTGTAAGGTAGATTTCCCACAAATAGGCAACGGGAGTGCATGCGCTCGCGGCTGGTGCCACGGATAGGCGATCTGATTTTAAGTTTTAGGGAGAAGTTGGATTTTTTGTTCGGGTAATTGAGTTAGAATAGTCAAAGAGTAATTGAACTGAGGGAAGGTTGTTGTTTCATTGCATAGTTAAATCGTTTTTATCGTTTTTGTTTCGTTTCAGTCACGAGTTCTAATCCAGTCGTATTTCGAACTTGGGAATGAGGAGTGTATAACATCACAAGGCGCGAGATGCCAACCAAACCTGCGTCTTTGCGGAGACCCGGAGTAAGATCTGGAACGAGAGCGGGAACGAGATCGCGAAGACTGTGTTTGTTTTATAAAGTGTTAGTTTTGTCGTCGGTTGTCGCTCGTGGCTCGGTTACCATCTGTTATTTTTTTTTTTTTTCAGGGTTGTTGGCAGACAATCAATCCTTCGGGTCCGCATCGTGGCACCTGGACGTCGAGTAGAACCCCTCAGGGACGGAGATTGTGATTTGGGAGTGTAAAACTTGTTGCTACTTTGTTGATAAAAGTTGACAAGAGAAGGAGGAAAATAATCTAGCCACAGCAACAACAATGTCCGGATCTCCGTCGCATACACATGGGACATCTTTCACTGGAACTAACACGCAAGATCTGCGCGTCTGCGCAACCACAACACCTACGTCTGCTGTTCCTGTTGCCGAATCTGCGACAGCAATACCAAAGCAAAACGAGCCGCGTGAACCGAGTCATGGTACAACGGCCCTGTGAGCACAAAACTCTGCCCGCCAACGTTGTCTCGGGGTCAACTTGAACAGTGATCTGTTGTACTCCACGTCCCTCACGTAAATGTGCTGTTGTTGTTGTTGTTGTTGTTGTTACTGTGGTCCCCCACCACCTTCTTCTTTTCTGACATGGCCAGCTGTTTGTCTCCCAGTCGACACCCTCGAACCCTGTGGTGTCGACTGTCATCAGCACGTCCTCTGGCGTGTTTGCGTCACATATTTCATATCTCCCATCGTATGTGAAGCAGAACTTGGTTCCATTCCCAATGTGGAACAAGTTCTTGACTTCACACCCCACACTTTGGATGAGGTGTTGATGATTGTGCAATCACAACTGTGTTGTTGCCAAGTGGTCATCATCAGAGGAACCAGCTCTGACCACAAACACCCTTGAAATACTCTCGCATGGCAGGGCCTCAATCCTGGTCACCAGTGGGTTCCCTCTTGCTCCACAGGACTACAGATATCACATGACCTTCCAGCAGGCCCAATTCTTCTTGTTGAACCCTCTAGAAGAGGCCAGACCACCCCACTGTTACCTCAACAAAGAGCAAGAACAAAGTGAATCCCCCAAGTTCCAAAAAAGAGAGAGTAGTTAGAGAGGTGGGGTCACACAAACCACTTCTTGTTACCCCAACCCTCACTGTAACACCTGCTGAACATTACAATCTCAGAAACTGTGCCAAGCCTCATCCTCTTCTTCAATACTGTCAGAGGATCCAATTAGAACTTGAGAAGTCTTCATAAATATTGAACATAAATCCACAGTGCACTCACTCACAACAACAGCAGTTAAGAGACAAAGATTTCTGCTTCCAGAGGAGAGTGACACCAGTCAGTGCCCACAATCACCACAGTTCAGGAAAAGCTCCAAAAGGCAAGACCTGTCAAGGAATGTGTATCACAGGAATTTTGAGAACAAATGCCTAGCCTTCACTGAAACTCTTCCCTGGTGCTGCCATGTGAGGTGTGACACCACCATAGAAGTTGTGCACTCTCACACCAGGGAAGAGTTCCAATGCACAGGCTGATCATCTGTTCTCTAAGAAAATTCCTTTGATGCATGTCTTGATGGGCTTTTCCTCTTGGAAGCTTCCAC
>JAHLWZ010000721.1:139890-161228 GCA_020536535.1 Pelomyxa schiedti
CCATAGAAGTTGTGCACTCTCACACCAGGGAAGAGTTCCAATGCACAGGCTGATCATCTGTTCTCTAAGAAAATTCCTTTGATGCATGTCTTGATGGGCTTTTCCTCTTGGAAGCTTCCACAAACCTCTGTAGTTGCATGTACTGGTGTCACTCTTGTGGAAGTGGAAAGCTTCATCTCAGCACTCTTGGTTGCTGTTGTTGTGGGTGAGAGAACCACGGATTTATGTTCATGTTGTTTTTGCTTATGAAGACTTCTTGAGTTCCAATTGGATCCTCTAACTGTATTGAAGAAGAGGATGTGAGGCTTGGCATGGTTTTTGAGACTGCTGCACGTTCAGCAGGTGGGGTATGGTGCATAGTATCAAGGCCAACAGAATGTTCACATTCTGCGAAAACGATAGTGATGAGAGAAAAGAAAAATACCGCCGGGACCAAGAAGACTGACATTTCCAACGTGACGAACGATGGCGGGACGCGGCACCAAGCCACACACCCACACCCTACCACCCCTGTCACTACAGCACCTCAACAGGAGGGTACCAACGACTTCCATCCCCAGCCACGTCGACACCTTCGCGGCCCCCCCAGCAACCACCACCACAACAACAGCAACAACAACGGCCACTTCTGCATCAGGGGTGCCCCCGCCGCTGCCGTCGTCCAACGCCGCCAGCAACGGCAGGGGGCACAGGAGTAGCGGCAGTCCCCCGCCCCTGCCGCCCATCCACGCAACCGCAACCACCGCAGCCTCGCCGTCGCACGCGCAGCTCCCCCCCCCTGCGGTTTCTACTACGACGGCCGCTGTTAGGACCACCGGCTCCTCGTCGCCGTCTCCGTCTCCGTCGTCGTCCCCTTCCCCGGCCGACAGGAACCCACTGGGCGCGTCGACGGGCAGCAACGGCGGCGGCGGAGGTGTGGCAGTTATGGGAGGGGTGGGCGGCCTGCCGCCCCTTGTAAGTTCTCAGCCCCCCTCCTCGGGCTCGGGCGACAAGCAGGCGCCGCGCCAGCAGCAACAGCCGCTACTTGTGTCCCTGCCCCTGATCCAATCCACCCAGGTCACGCAGCAGCAGCCGTTGTCGCAATCGCAGCAGCAGCAGCAGCAGCAGCAGCAACAGGCGCAGGGGAGCGGGCGGCGGAGCCGGCAGAGGCACTCGCTGGCCAGCGTGGCCGCGACGGCGTCGGCCACGAACAAGCTGATCATGAAGGTCCGGCTGTCCGGCACGGGGCCGACGCCCCTGGCCCAGAGGCTGCCGCCGCCCGTGGCCCTGTCGCCCGGCGAGTGCCCGCCCATCAAGGGCAGCCCCCGCCCGCGCCACGAGTCGTCCCGCGGCTGGGGCGGCGCCGACCCGCCCGTTCTGGGGCCCGAGCCGGCCGACGGCGGGGCAGCTGCCTCGGGCGGGGGGGGCGCGGGAGCGGGGAGCGCCTCAGGGACCGCCTGCAGCCTGGGCGCCGCTGGGTGGAAGCTCCTGCAGGGTGCACTTTTGGTGAAGCGCGAGGACTCCTCTGTGGTCAGGGAAATTGAAGTGGATGATGGCGAAGGGGCTGGAGACACTAGCGAGGATGACGATGATGATGATGATGATGATGATGATGATGATGATGACGACGACGACGACGACGAGCAGGACAGTGAAGATGAGTGTTATGACGGAATGTCGTGGGGAAAGCTCGCTAGAAGTAAAAAGCGCTTCCATCTCAATGGTGCAGGGATTAGGGGTGGTGGCAATGCTGATGCCGAAGGGAACACCACCTCACAGACTGAACTGGAAATCTCCCCTGCCAATAAATTTGTGGAGCTGACTGTATTTGAGCCCACCGCGTCACTTGACTCGATGTTTGGTACTGTGCACATCAACTTTTTCTGGGTTTCATTTAAAGCAAAATAGAAGATGAAACTCCATACTTGAAAAAACTGTCACAAGTGATTGGCCACCTGGCATTTACACGGCGACTACAAGAGTCACCTCATTATCATGATCAATACGATGCCTCTGGTAAGAATATTAAACACAGGACTACTGAACACTGATTTGGAAAACAGATCACACTCCGGGTGCTGACATGGCCTCCATCTTTCGTGATATTCAGCAATATCATGTTCAACGTTTTGCAGTACTTGCTGCATCACAAGTGTCTCACTGTATTGAGTGCGCAGAGTCACTATCACGTCTTGCTAAAGACCTTCAACCTTCAGAATCTTCAATCCTTACTGCTCTAGCTTCTATTGGGAATCTTTCCTCAGAACTGTTTGTTTTTTTTTTTCTTATTGTCAGCCAACAGTCCTAAAAGGAGTGCACTAGGAAGCACATTTGAGAGATATGTACAATTGACAGGAATCTCCCTTTCCGAGTTACCAAACCTCCGTCCTATTCAATCACGCATTGCGCAAACACTGTCACATGGTACTTTACCTTTCTTCTTCTCAACTCTAATTTCTTGGTAGTATTTATCTCATTGCGAGTTGCGTTGACCTCGTTATTGAAATCACACCCACAATTCGTGGAGTCCATTAAAGCACTTAGGTATTCACTAACTTGTGGAGAATCGTTTTTTTTGTTTAACTTTAGACATCTAGATTGATTGAAGTCTTTAACAAAACCATTTACCAATCTGCGCCGGTTTTAAATTTACTTGTCAGTGAGCACTTGGTGTCTCTATCAGAGTATTTAACTCTCTTAGCCCAAAGCCGAGCAAGCGTTTGCGCACATCAGTATTTCGGGGAGCTCTCATTAGAGGGTATTGCTTTGTAAGATTTTTCTTTATTGTAAAAAGAAAAAAGACTTGAAACAACTGCTAGTTGCAAGGAGAGAGGAAGAGCTCGAACTTCTTTCCAGTCTATCCTCCAATATTTCGTCAGCATTTTCTACTGATCACACTATGCATGCACTCTCTTTTACTCTTAACGACTGTGAAATGAAGTCTGCACTACAATATGTGCAACCACGTCCTGTTTGTTACCCAACTACTCTGCATTGTGCTTATATGGCTGTATTCTTTTTCAAGTACACAATGAAATTCCCACCTGCTTTGAAAACTTTCCTTCAGTTTTGGGAAATGCTGGCCACTTTTTGCTCCGAATAGATTACTTCTTCTTGTGCACTATAAAGACTTTTCTTCCATACTTGATATCCTCACATCTAATTCTAATTGTTTTTGATGTTTATCCTTAACCTAATTTCACATACCTATGGTGCTTTGTCACTGTGGGCTCGGCAGTATTCATTTGTCTACTACCCATTTTTCTACAATGTCAAGTTGTACCAAATCATGAGTTGATAGTAAGACCTAATATTGTACTGCTAGACACCTTGCTCTATCCGCAACTTTTAGAGAAGACCAACGACTTCGCAATGTCTCACCAGCACCACCAAAACCACTCTTTACTTTAAGCAAGCAGTATGAGGTTGTATTGGTTCTCCTCTCTCCCCTTGCTCACAGTCTTCAGATGGTAAAGTGGATTTTCCACCAACTGCATTTGCAATGGGAAGGATGGGTTTTTGCGCAACCTGTATACGAGTTCTGTTTGCAGACTCGGTCGTGTTTGAGCCAGACTCAACAACAGGCAATGATGCGCAACACCGGCTGTAACGTCAGTCAATCTTCGAAACAGCACTACCTTATCTCTAGGGTACTTCTTCTCTGACCTACAAGTGGTGGCTAAAATCGCACTGGCAGATATCAGAATATGTAGAGTTTATCCTTGAACAACTACACTCCATGTCAAAATGTGAGATAGCACTAAAGGGACTACTCAAGCAATCACTTGACCTACTTTCATGCATTACCCAAAATTTACACAACTACTCATGTGAAGTTATAAAGAGTCTCGCAACACCCACATATTTCACACAAATGTAAGTTTTGGTTTCCAAACCACCTGACTAAACAGTGCCACAGTACCCAACAGGAAACCGTTGAGGAATTCACCATCTCAACGACAATTGTGTGTAGCATAATTTCCACAAAATGCCTTTCTAAACTCTGCTATCAAGATAGAAGAATTCCTAGTGCCTTGTAAAGATGCCGAGGGTGAGACTCTTCTCCCTCATATTATATCTTGGACTTCAAACCAAGTTATTCAATGTCTCCTCGAATTTAAAATGTATGTTGCTCCCTTTCTCTTTTTTTCCGTATCCAACTAACTATTTAGAGCTTTTTCCAAGCACACAGCCACAAACTTACAAGCCGAATTTAACAAAATACACACGTGGTGTGTGGAATCCAACCTGAGGTATCATTGTTTAAAAAAAACAAAACAAGCAGCAATGCCCACATAAAAAGCATGCAGGGATTCATGTGCTCTTGGACTCCTGGCTCGATGGCACCAAGTACTTGGGGAGATAAGAAACACACACCCTCACTTGCAAGACACCTCTATGTGGTCATCCTTGCTTGTGTAAACTATTGTAATTGTGTACAGCAGAAAAATAAAGGAACCATTTCCAACTTGGAAAGGGGACTGTGTAACCCTTGTTTTTTTATGATCAAATTCCGGCTTGTTTTGCTTTGGATACGGAACTGTTCTTCCATCTTCGGGTATCATCATCGAACCGGTTTGATTGTGGTCCCTTTCTTTGCATTACTTGTTGTTGCACAATGAGCGACCTACGATTAAGGTGAGTGACATTGATTTATAAAGACGGTGAGGAACCTGGAAGAGCCGTGTAAAGAAGAAAGCTGGTCAGGTGACCATACATCAGGGTGCTCCAAAGCAAATCCCAATACCATAGACACTGAAGGCTTGGCCCAGAGCATCCGCGAAGGCTGTCTCATGGCGCACAAAGCCATCTGCATGCAGGCCATCAACACATCACGTCTGTGGGGAGCTACAGTCACGCCTCCAACAACACAACCACAGCAGCCTGCCTTTATTGTGTCAGTGCTATAATTGGCACCCGGTGTTGTGGAACTTGTCTTTAAGTTGGAAGGTGGTGCCGTGTCAGCAGTGTGGGCAGCATGCTTCCGTTTTGCATCAGCAACAGCATTAGCACAGACCTCAATTGCTGTGCGCAGCTTACCGCATGCCATATTAAAGTTGTGAATATCAGTGCCCACAAGCGCTTGTATTGTTGACGCTTCAAGCTGAAGTGAATCCAAAATGGCAAGTGGGTGGGGTACTGCTGGGGGCAGTTGCGTCAGTGGGGAGGGAGGCGGAGGTGGAGGCGCAGAAATGAATGAGGAAATAGTAGGCTGTGAAGAACTTGTTGTAGAAGATGACTGTGTGGTTAACGAGGTTTGTACGGTCTGAACAGGTTGCGGAAACAGCTCAGGGGAAGATGCGTGCGCTATAGCTATCAGTGCACGATAAGCTTCTGCAGCACTGGTAGTTGTTTCAGGATAGTTTGGAGAAGTGGGTGTGAGAAGGGAAGGATAAAAGTGCGTTGACCAACTATGCTTTGCAGCAAGAAGAACTTCAAGGCACTCACTAGCGGTTTCTGAAGTAACGACCCCCTAGTAATGGGTAAACAATGGCGAAGAAAATGATCCACGCACCCTCAGTATGACTTTCTTGAATGCCATAGAGGCCTTTGTAAATTTGTCTTTCTTGGAAATAAGAGCCGTCAGTTTCTTTAGAAGAGCAATAACCTATACAATTTAAGTTTGCTTCGCCACACTCCGTAATAACCTCTTCTTTGGTGTGTTGAACCGGGGGTCGTTCGTCACTTTCCGGAGGTACTTCAGTCTGCTGTTGTTGCTGCTCCGCGTCGGTTACGCCGCTCGTGTTTTCGGGAACGATCTCCTTCTCACTTGTGCAAACAGCCGCATTACCTCCAGTTATCGTGTGCGGTGCTTCTACACTATCAGAATCCACAGAGATAGCGGTTGTCGCTTTAGGCAGATCTTGCACAGTGCACGACGTAGACGCATCGGTTTTTGTGGAGACAACGAGATCTTGATTTTGTGACACAATAGCTACGCTGTCGTTGGCATAATTTTTCACGGCGGAGGCATCACTCCCCTGCGTGGTCGTAGTCATTGTAGTTGTCGACGTAGCAGGCGGCGACGATGGGCTCGAGGCAGCAGGAGTCGAAGTTGCAGTTGCAGGTGACGTGTGTGACGACGCGTCGACTCGCCTCTTTTTGGCGTTNNTCGTAGTCATTGTAGTTGTCGACGTAGCAGGCGGCGACGATGGGCTCGAGGCAGCAGGAGTCGAAGTTGCAGTTGCAGGTGACGTGTGTGACGACGCGTCGACTCGCCTCTTTTTGGCGTTCGGTGGAGATTCCTTCACGTTCGAGGACTCCGCGGCTCCACCGCTCATCGTCTCCAATTTCCCTTGCATGTCGTCCATTCCTCAAGGTAATTTCGTTCGAATCAATCACAGAACAAATTTGGACTGGATCTCCTCAAGACAGTGGGCCAGGATCATCACTGGAGCAACTTCTGAATGTTGGGCAGTCGGAGAAGACGCTTCAGAGTCAAACCCCCGCCCTGCAATCTCCAGAGAGAAGGTTTTTCAGCGAACCATGTAAGTTGACATTCAGGTGATTAGTTCAGTAAATGTCATCACCCCCGGCAGTGCGCAGGAAGAAGTTCCTCATGAAAGCAGTCATTCTGGGCGACTGCGGGTAATAAAACCAATTCGTTTTATTGCTAACCTACTTTATTCTTTTTATTTTTAGTGTTGGCAAGACATCACTCCTGAGCAGGTTAACAGTCTCCCCCCCCCTTGTTCTAAAAAACCTCCCTCCTTTTTTTCCTGAAGGTATGTAAAAAGTACCTTTTCTAGTGTTTACAAAGCCACCATTGGTGTGGACTTCCTCACCAAGGTGCAGTTGCATTGCTCTTTTTTTTTTCCCCTTTGTTTTCCTTGCCTAAATACAACAAAGGAACTGCAAGTTGGTGAAATGACTGTGACATTACAGGTTTGTCCCCTTGTGGGAAAAAAAAAAACGAATTGCTCATTTTACCAGCAAGATTTGGGATACATCGGGCCAAGAACGATTTTCCAGTTTGGGTCCTGCTTTTTTTAGAGGTAAGGATTTTTTCGAATTGTGGCCCTGAACAGAATATTTTGTTTTAGGAGCTGATTGTTGCGTATTGGTTTATGATGTAACATCAGCTAAAACGTTAGCAAGCATTACTTCTTGGCAGCAGGGGTTCCTTGAGCATGCTAATCCTAAATACCCTGAAACATTCCCCTTCATTGTGCTGGGGAATAAAATTGACCTTGCTAATGAACGTGTGGTATGTGTCTCCTACACTTACTCCACAATTTTTTTTTATTCAATACATTTTCACGGTCAGGTTACCCAAAGAGAAGCAATGTTATGGTGCCAATCCCACGGAAAAATTCCATATTTTGAGGTATGCATTCCCCTTCAGATAGGCATACCCAGTTTACCTCTTTATGTCAGACCAGTGCCAAAGAAATTATTAACATTGAACAAGCCTTCTTTGCACTTGTAACTGCTGCCCTTTCACAACCCGATGACAGTGATGACTTCCCGTATGTATTTGCTCAAATTTACTCCTCAACTAAAAACCAAAAACCACACAAAAAGCAATATTACACCCGAACCTCTCAGAATACCCAGGGCAGACTTTTCTGGAGAAACAAGCACACCAAAGAAATCCTGTTGTTGATCTGGTCCACATGTGATAGTAGGTTAAGGGCCCTGAATATAAATACACCACCAGCCTGAGAACAAAGCCTTGTACCAAAAGTTTTCTTTACTAGTTCTTATCTTAGACCTTTGGTCGTGTCACATGCATTCTTTGGGACCTCGTCTTTAGATCCTTCTTATTCTGAAAAAAAAAAAAAGGAAGAAAACAAAAAATCAAATTGCCAAAGTACAAACAAGAAAAATGAACGCGGCATCAAGGAAACGTGAGGCGACAACAGCAACAACTACAGCGGCAACATCATCTACGACAACAAAGACGGGTGGCGGTGGCGGTTCTGGTTCTGGTTCCTCAAGATCCCCTGTGTCGACCAAGTTCTCGTCCTCGGTTCTGACCGTGATTGACGACGCCGGCGTTGTAAGCGACGACGACGACGCCGTGCCCGATCTCGTGCCCGACGACGACGACTACGGCGGCGAGCCTCCCCCGCTCGTCGAGGACGACTCTGACAACGACGACAAGTTCCCCTACGAAGACAACGACGACGATGATGATGACGGCGGTGACGACGACGATGATAGCAGCAGCAGCGGCGGCGGGGGCGACAGCGACGTGGGGAGTGGGCAGGGCGCCAGGAGAGGGGCAAAGTCGCCAAAGAGCAAGAGCAGCAGGAGCGACGACGGTTCTGGCGGGAGCGACTCTGATGAGCGAGATACAAACTCGACCAGTGGGAGCGAGAAGAGGCGCGGGGTTCACTGCTCGATCCCCTTCAAGAACAGGCGACCGCTTCAGTTCGATCACTCTCCCCCTCCTCCGGGCGAGAAGAGGCCGTCGTCACCAAAACAGTTCGTCTTGGACTTGAATGACGAAAAATTGGTCCGTGAACTGGCTGGCGACTTCAGGCGCTGTCTAAGTGTTGTTCGTGCAAATCAAGTTCCAGAGGAGTTTGTGAGAGTAATTGAAACTGCAATAGACACATCAAAGCAATCAAAGCATAAGACCTCAACCCAAGGCACAACTTCTGCCTCACATCACTCTGACACACTCTCCAGAAAAACTTCAAGGAAGCCCCAGGCCCCAACAACCAGTACTTCAATGCCTCAAAGGGGGAATTATCAGCAATCTGGACCAAAAAAACCTGACAAATCACACACAGAGAAGAATAACACGAAAGCAAAGCCTGCCGTAGAAGAGGAACCCATACCACCACCTCCCCCTCCTTCACAGCCGTCTTACAAAGTTGCTACTTGCATGTTTCAGTCTTGTAAACGAGATAAGGTGCCATTCTTACACTCCAAAGATATTAAACATTTAATAAAACTAGTGCATCATGAGTGGAGATACCTATACACAAATAGTTTGCAATGCCAGTCCACCGTGCATAACCTCGTACCATAAATCGTGTGGTCGAACCGCATTAGGTACATTCTCTACAACTACCGCAGTCGATTGCATAACCCCCGATTGTCCTGGCAAGCTTGTAGGTGAATTTGTACCACTCAAGTATACATAAGCTGCACACATATCCGCCAATGTAAATTCTAACTTTAATCCTCCTACAGAAGCTCGCACTCTGACAAACAGTGAGATTGTGTCTGTGCATCACTTCAAAGTTCCTGAGGAACCGAAAAAGATTCCCTGTGATGATTTAAAAAAGGGTTCCAAGAAGACTGCCGTTTCGGTATGCCCTCAGCTTTTTCACTCTTTTCTCACAGCAAGGAATTTAGAAAGTGCAAACCAAATTCAAGCCCGACTCCACTCACACTGCACACCCACCTCCAAGTGCACCAGCAAAGGATCTTGGTACTAAGGCACCTTCTGTTGCTGTCGAAGTACAAAACAAAGAAGGACAAAGATTGGCACAAAAACCACCCCCCAACGCAAACAATCAAGAGACTCATCCAAAACCTACACCCACATCTGCCCCACCACCAAAGAAACTTCCTCTCAAAACAGAAGTTGTGTGCGTAGTACCCCAGAGTCTAAAAGAGGCACCAATAGCACACATCCCACAAAATAAAGCTACACCTCTCACTCAAATCAAACCACAAAAAAATCAGGCTGCTAGCACAACACAGACATCACCACCTCAACCCAAGATAAAAGTGCAAATTACCAAAGTCACTGAAGAAACATCAGCTGGGAGAGGTTCAGAGGTACCACCAACCTCCACAGTTGCTCATACTCCAAGTACAAGTGCATCTGTAACACAAACCAAGCCCGCATCCCAAAATCCAGGGTTATCCAGCGTTCTAAGGCCAACTTCACCACCACTTAAATCATGGGCAAAAGAAGTCGTAAAACCTCCTCCAGTCAGGCCTACTCCACCCACAACACCTCCTCTGTCATTGGCACCCTCATTCCACCCGGTCACATCAATTACAATCCGTGTAAATACTCAAAATTCTGCGCATCCCCAGGGATCCTCTCAAACATCTTCAGCCCAAGAACAGAAACAAAAAAAGAAAAAAGAAGTAGCTGCACCTCCTGCACCACAAAAGCAACCACAGTTGCAGCCGAACCATCAACAACACAGGCAACAACAAGAGTCCGCACCCCAGCAACCGAACAAGACCTTGGTTGCCAATCACACCAACCCAGATCAATGTGCACCAAAAATCAAAATCACAGTAAGTCCACAGCCACAGGGGACTTCCAAGCCAGAAAACCCACCACTTCCTGTACCACAGGCCCCTCCAAATACGTTCACTGTATCCACACCCAAACCTCCGTTATCACAAACAGTCACTGGGCATTTTGCAACACAACAGATTCAGAAGCCCGTGCAGACAACACCGATATGGCAGCCTCAAGTTCAACAAGCTCAACAGCAAATTAACCAGCCACGATTCACAGTGCTAACTCCCTTGCAATCGGGCCCGGCCCCTGCACCCCCCGTCCCCCAGCAGAAATCCACAGCACCACCAATCCCCATAAACAACGTTCCTCAGGTGCAAGAAGCCCAAGACGCGTCTTCTACACAATACTTCGGGTTATCTTCGCTGCCATCATCGCAGCAGCAAATGCAGCAACTTCTTCAGTTACAGCAACAAGTTCGTGAAGTGATGCTTGCTCACGAACAGCAGCACCAACAAATGCAAAGAGAGCACCAACAAAAAATGCAAATGCTTATGCAGCAGATCAACAGCATTGCTAATTCCACTCAAGACCACACAACTACAGCTCCCTCCCTTGTTACTCCCAGTGCAAATGCCTCTCTTTTGCCCTTCACAGCCAATGGTGTCTATCTTGGGGGAAATGAATATAGTGACCTCATGCTCCCTCTGGATTGTGATACGGGGCCTCTTGATGAAAAAGTAACCGCTCACGACGCTTTCCTCAAGCAGAGTCTTGCACTCTCTCCTACAAGCTACGATGTCTTTGGCAACAACAGCCTCACAAACCCAATTCAGCAAGCATCTCACATCAAACCACCTCTTCAAACAATGCACAACAGTCTCCCAACTCCCCCAAACCTGACGTTTACCCAACCGGCGTTTTACCATCCCTCATCCACATTTTTCCCAACTAGCTTTGACAGAGGGATACCGGGACCCAATACCAACCCAGCCGCAAACACAGGTCCAATCAGCAACGCAACCACGCCCACCGCAACCTCATCCACAACCATACCCGCACCCACACCAACAAACCACTTCACCGCACTATCTATTAATATGAACCCCAAACCGCCTCAAAACCTAATCCAAAACCAAAACCAAAACCACAACCACCACCCACAACTGCAAGCAACTCTCCAACAACAACAACAGCAGCAGCACCCACCGCAACCGCAACCACAACAACCTCAACCGCAACCCCAACCACCTCCAGCTCCCCCACATTCACCCTCGACACTGGAGGAATCCTACTTCCTCCCTTCGTGCATCACCTCTGCCCTAGGGGCACCCCCACCACACAGTCCGCTCTACGGCAGCGGTAACGAAGAGGATGACAGTAGCGCTTCCAACACAGGCAGCTACACTCTCTTCCCCGGCTCCCTTCCCCCTCTCAATCAATTCGGCAACAGTTTACTTCTATGATAAAGCGGAAACAAAAAAGCAATTCAAACAAAACTTATCTTCTTTCCCACAGACACAACAACACCAACAATGGTGCAACCAGAGTGTAGAGGCAAATGTGGGAAAATGAGGCTGCAGTGCTTACACTGTCACTGCCGATGTTTGTGCCGGATGAGTCATCTGCTGATCCGGATGGTGATGGTGAAGATATTACAGCGGATTGGAGACACACTCTGGCGTTGTTCATGGCTGTCCATATTTCGTCTTCAGTCGAGGAGCTGGAAGCAAACTCGAACGGGAAGAGGAAGAACAGGGTGGTGTTGCGGTCGTTACGTTCCACGGTCCACTTGTAGTTGGTTGCTTCTGTGATGGTGACATTTGGTTCAAAGTGCCTGTTGAGGATGATCGCGGGGCCTTCTGGTTCCCACAGTTCCATGGAATCCCCCATCCACCTGTTTAGAGTGAAAGTGTTAATTGGGATGGTTGTTCGGGAGGTAATATCAAACCATGTGCCGAATCCGAAATTCGAGGAGTAGAAATAGAGGCCGGAACCTCGTTGCCAGTAGTTGGAGTATGGAGCTGGTGGTGTGGCGGAGTGCACCAGTGTATCGGTGCTGTCATATACTACCAAGATATACTCAAAATCCACATCACCAGTCAAGGATGTGAAATCCAGCATTCGTGTGAGTATGAATGGCGTACCGCAGGACACGTGGGTGGGGATGACGAATTCAAAAGTGGCGTTGAAGACTCCTGGATAATGGGCCAAGGCACTCACACTGATGGCACTTGAACTGGATGAAATCCGTGTAACGGTTGTGGTGGAAGGCGTCATCCACCATGAATGGTCACTAGAAGAGGGAGTGAACACGACCCTGGCCTGCAGTTCTGTAAGCACTTGTTCAGTAGAGCCTGCAGGTGTATAGGAGATTGTGCAAAAATACGAAGACGAGGCAGAGGATGGGAAGCAGGCTCGCATTTTGCCAGATTCGGCACAATACGGTAGTGTGAAATTTTGAGATGGTTCTAGGTATGCCAAGTCGAGGTATGGCTGATATGACCAGATAACGGGATGCTGTGCACACTCGGAATGGAGGGAACACACAGTGGGGTTTAGGATGGAAGCTGCCTTGGCAATAGGTGGCCAGACATCTTACACACGAGTGAGACAGTACGTTGGGGTGGGAACTTGTTACCATCAGTTACATTGACAAAGCCGTAGTTACTATTTTCAGGGAATGTAGAAGAAATCCCAAGTGCAGGCTTGATACCAAGAGAGGAATATATTTAATTGTTGCATTACTGGGTATATTCCTAGCACACCTCATCAACATGCATGAAGAAAGAGTCCCCAACAAGGAAAGGTTGACTCATCATCATAGTTTGAAGAAGCGTATAGCATTGTGCTCGCTGAGATTGGTAATCCACACGCATTCCAGCTCCATTGGAGCTTGGTAGCCCTTCAGAAAGTCAGGCAAGGTAGTAAAGTAATTCCTTCACCAGCATCGAGGCCTGGGTATCCCCATTCCGTGATCATGTAAGGTTTGTCACCACTCAACTGATACCAACTCCTCATGACCTCAATGACACTGTCAGGAACCCCAAAGTCGGGCTCAATTGAAGGGTAATAATTGAAGGTGATAACATCGCAATATTGTGCTGAAGAGCAAATAAGTATGAACCAGGACATTAGTTTTAGAAACTAACCTGCAATGTCTAAAATGTCAGGGGCAGACCCAGGAAATCTTGTGCACAGATACAAATGATTTGGATCATGCAGAGAAAGAGCTTGCTTTATGCCTTGAAAATATTTCTCGGCCACTAGTCGTATGAAATCCCTTTAGAAAGGTGACTCGAAATAGAGAGTTTTCTCAAGCTGCCTTGTGACAGATTCTGCCCAATCAGTGAGAGGATCTGTAGGGCTTGTATTGGATAGCAAATCGTCTGCTGAGGAAACTGATACCCCCCAGCCTTCATAAAACTTGTTTGAGAAATCGATAGGTATCTCCTCTTTTAAAAATTGAACCCAAGCTTGTTTTCCTGTGTGATTTGATGGCTTTGTCCAGACAGTATTGAACATGCACCAGGTGGCCCAGCAACTCCAGACTGGATGTCCCCACCTGGGAATAACATAAGTTTTTTTCGCTCATTGATTGTAAAAACCATTGTAGTTCGTTATCGACATAATGCCCTATAACCCATGGATCGTCTTTATATGAGTCGGAATCTGAAAATGTCACTCGCAGATAGGGTTCCCAATTCTTTATTAGATAAGTGCATTATTACTTGGCATGGATTAGGACACACAGGATCAAACACATTGGGAAATCCTGTCCAGGTTATTGGGGGAGCCAAGTTGGAGACATACTGGGCAAAGGAAGTTCCTGGATCATGAGAAATCTACATACAGTCATTTCACAAAATGGAGAGAGAATTAATACCCACTGTGTGAGCAAACGAGTTGTGCTCTAACCAGTCACTGTGCCCACTGGCAAGGGTGTTGAACCCCCATGCAGAAAGTCTATCCATTTGTACTTTCCCCCAAGCTTCAGAGCTGGTTTCAGCATTATAAATGCAACTTTTCACAATTTTCATACCTATCGTTGTACTTAATAAAGCAGTTGTCGTGATAGGGTATAGTTCCCAGCGCCTCACAGGCGTGTACCCAGTAGTTCACATGCTCCATTGCTACCATGAAAAATAGATTTCCGTGAGGATCGATCAACCTTTGTTTAATTTGCATACTGGATGTGCACCAATATAAAGGAAGGAACATACCACCATTTTCCATCCACTTTCTTAACATGGAAAAATCCTGTACTCTCTTGCTTTGGTAGAGAGGTGCAGGCGATATTGGGAAAAGGTGGAAACTGCTTTGTTATGTTAACAGAGTGGGAAATGGAGGCCGTGGCATTGTCCCACTCTACAGATGCAGTCCCAGTGGATAAAGTAGGAGCACCGGAGTTAACGGCCTGGGGCTGATTTATGTGGTTACATGTGAAAACTGAGGAAAAGATTCTCACATTTGTCAAGTTGTAGGAAATGTGTACTAGTTGTTCCCCAAGGGATGAAAATACATACGAATGAAGAATACTTGGTGGCTGTATCGTAATGTTGAGGCGGTAGGGTACATCATATTCCCAGTCCAAGGACCCCTTCAAATTTGAAATAGCCAGTTTAGTGGAGATTATTGCTGGAAGCTGGATGACATACATTCCACGAGATGACATCTCCGTCATCGCCTTGGTTGTTCCAGTTTGAATCGCGCATCTCAGCAAATTCCACAAAGTGATCATAACCATCTGAAGCAGGACTCTCCACCAACTACCGCAAAAGTGTTAATAACAATCACCCACCATCCTTGAAATCACGCCAACAACAAAAACTCTAAAATTACTCCCAAAAAAGCCAGGAGTTGGGGGACAAACTTGCAGTGCCCAGAAGTTTTCAGTGTCCCTCATAAATGCGATGCCAGCGACCATCCAACTTGAAGTCTTGCCACTTCTGCCACGTATTATCACGTCACACGCGAAACTTCCATGGTCAGTGTTGCCGGCAGTTTCGAATTTGGAAAAAGCACGCTCGGGCCCCACATAAGTCAGCACTCCCGACTTCACTTCGAATCCCTAGTGCACGTTAACTGCTGGGGATACTCTCCATCAACAACAACAAAAAAAAAGTCACATAGTCGAGTGGCATCCATGAAGGGGAACCATCGGACCCATCGGGATATGAAAAAGTGTCCTCGTAATACTGGTCGCAAGAGGCGACCACAACAAACAAACCCAACAAAAGAACCCCACCGCACATAATTTTCGTTTTCGCCGACAACGAATTCTTCCACCGAGCACAACGGAACACCACGCGGGAAAAACCCGCCGAACTTTTTCCGTTTTTCGGTTCGGTGGCTGGGAAGTGCCTTTTTGTCGGCCCTCCATGGAAGGAAAGCCGTGCCTCAGAGTTATCTCGTGCTTGTACAGCATAAAATTGTTTTTGTGTGTCTTGAGTTACATGGATCATTGGATGTTGAAAACATCTTGCAAACTGGCCCACTGTGTGGGTGTGTAGTGTGTGCCTCTATTTTTCTCCATTGGGACTTGGATGGTGGAAATACAAGTTCAAATGCCCTCTTGGCAAATTGCAAAGTCATACAGTTGTTAGTACACAGGGATGAGAACGCTCCAGCTGTGTGAGGAAATTCGGTGGGAAGGCTGCTCTCTCAAAGAGGCATATTCCTCTTAGAGGGTAGGCACCATACAACCCAGGTGTCAGAAGCTCTTCATATTCCAGCATTTGCTGCTGGAACTTCTGTCGTGTTTGTTCTGGTGTGGATGCCCCCACATCCGGAAAATAGGCCAGTTCACCAATGACGTGAACGCTGTTGCAGCCACTGCTACGTAGAGCTTCCTTACAATGTGACTGCGCCCATATAAGGCGATCCTTTGCTGGGGAGTCCTGTGTTGTTTTCACCAATTAGTTGGCAAGAAGAAGAAAGTAGAACTGACTGTTTGTAGGAAATATACCGCCGTGTATTCATTATTCTCCATCGTTTGAACTCTGCCAGATTCCAATAGGGTCTTGGTATCCATTCCAAGGTTACTCATAGCCTGAAGTGTGCCGTCTATTCCTTTCCGTGAACGAACCATCAGAAACCCTGCTCCGGCATCCAGACCTGCTAGTAGCATCTGCAGTGTTACACATATGCCCATTAGCGCATTATCATATGTGAAGCAGGTATGTGTATGCTCCTTCAGTTGGTGCAGTGCCGTAGCTGGTGATACTATAGGTCTATCAACTGAACCAAGCTCGAAGTGAAGGTACTGCTGTGGTGGGACTGCAACTGTAGGGAGTGCCGATACAGAAAGCATCCCACCATTGCTCGTTTCAAAGAAAGTACTGACTGGTGCACATGACGAAGGAAGAGGATCACCTGTCTCAGTAAGATAGCCACTTATTGTTGCCGAAAGTAAAGAAAGAACTGAAGACATTTTTTGACAGGACGGTTCAGTGGAGTCAATCTCTTTTTGGAGTGCAGTTCTTTTCAAAGAAGAAAATTAGATAAATTAAGACTGGTAGGGAAGTCGTACCTATCCCCACTGTTATGTAATAAGTTAGATATTAATTGAAGTTGGCTTGCTAAATTAGCTAGTAGTGTGCATGTGTCCGCAAGAGCTACCCCTATTACTAGTGAGCCATTGGTTAACTCTTTTTGTTAAAAACCTAGACATCTTAGAGGTTTGTCAGAGGACGGGCACAAAGTTCCATCACTCGTATTTGAATTACCCAGTAAAGTCTGCACACTGGCAAGACCCTATGTACTGGGTGAGGTACTGACTAATAACCACAAAGCATACATCAAGCCAGCCGCGCATATGTAGAGGCTCACTGAGAGCGACTTTGAAAGTTCTAGCAACGTCGAGGGGTTTGCCAGGTAGAAGTGTATGGCAAGTCATTGTTCCCATCAACATTTGACCTCTTTGAGGGGGTCTTCGTCTTCCCCCCTTTGGGTTGATAGTCACGTGCACAGGGTAGTCACACCCAGCTGGAAACAGCAGTTAGAGGGCAGCTTAATCCTGGGGAAAAGTGTAAGGCATACTCAGAGAAGACAGTACTGCTTCTCGATTTTTTATAACACGTCCTTTCACCACCACAGATAAAACAGAGTCAGAACAGCCCAGTTCCTGCCCAACATGTCCTGCCAAATGACTGACAGTAGCCTGTATGATTTTTTTTTTTTTTTGTTTTTTGTTGGTAACAAGGAAAAGCCAGAAATACTTTGTACGATTCTTAGGGTGTTTTTTGGTTTTTTGGGGGAGTTCGGGTTGTTTGTTTTGAGCTTCCAGATGGGCCATACAGTAGGGGGCAAGGAGACAGAAATATTACGCTCCTTACACTTTACACCTCCGAGGGCGTCAGTGGCATCACTTCTGGGCGACAATACTACAACGCGGTACGTAAGAGTACAGCCACCAGCCATTTCGTTCTGACGGGTGGATCTTTGGTTTGTTGTGAAATGTGCTTTGATCACGTCAAGGAGGGGAGTTGGTGCTCAACGATCTAAGGACTTTTCGGGGAAAGCTCTTTTGGTGATGTGCCCGGATTCTTAGGAATTAAAATTTTTACTCTTTATGGGGAAGTGAAACGCTGGAACCGCGTTATTCCTCCCAGCGCCTTCCTTAATTTGCGATTACGTGCACAGGCCTCCCCAAGTTGTCTCAAACCTTCATAAATGTACAACAGGCATGATGCCATGTGTGTGTTGCTTTTTTTGGTTTGCGCGATATCAACAAGTGGTGCCGAGGAGAGGGGTACTCTGTGGGCAGAGACTGAGGAGGTTGGCGTGTGGGGTGATGATCAAGTGCAGCCCCTGAGGGAGTTTTATATCGGGAGTGATGCACAGGCTGGGGAGGGTGATGGGTCAATTGGCGACCCTTACAACCTCGACTCGGCAGCTGCTAGGGGTATGGACATGTCACACAAACTTTTTTGCGAATTTAATGTACTGTTTGACAAGTAATATCTTTGGATAGGATTTGGGCGGCCAGGCGACACTTATTGGGTTCTTGGAGGAGATTATTTGCCTACCAAACAGGGCTCTTTTCTTATGAAATGCGATGGAAATGCAACAAATCCATGCATATTCCGTTGTGTTCCTGGTGCAAGATGCACACTTCGGTACAGATACAAGGCTAGGGGTGATGACAAAGGATGGAACATAGGCTTATTATCCTTCCTACAGAGGAATGATTCAGATATATGCTAATTACTTCTGGCTTTGGGGTATGGAGATTTCAGACCCAAATGCACAATACAGTTCTGATGCTGATACATCCTGCCCGATAGGGGTATGGAAGAAAAAGATTACAATGTTTTTCAGTTCTGACTGTAGATTTGGGGAGCCCCCAGCATGTACCGAGGATGCCACATCATAAATAATTACATTCACGATGTATCCAGTGACTTTGTCTTTAGAAATGGGATGTGCAGTTACGGTGATCTCCAAGTATGGGGCCATTTCATTCTTCCCTAATTAATTACTTGTTACCTTCCTAGACAACGATTTACGGAAATATCGTTTTTGGTGAAGGTCACAACATTTACGTTCAGAATGATTATGAAGCTGGGGGATATAAATATGTTGTTAATAACATGGTACTAGTTTTCTTCCTATTTCATTTCATGATTGCTGTAGTTTATGGATGTGCGTGGAGGATCAGATTACGTTGAAACTCCCAGTGGTGATTCTGTCAAATTTTTCAATGTTCATGCATATGTCGAGTCGGCAACTCATGGAATGGGAAAGCTGAGTGGCATGTACTTCGAAAACAATATTATAAAGGATGGACGTTTTCTTGTTGGTGGGCTACCTTCTATTATTCACTTCCATTGTAATGAAATCTCAGGTAGTGACTATGAACCAGATCACCATCATGTAGTAAATAGAAATTACTTCTCCAATGCACGCTGTCAAGTTGGTTACAGTGTACCGGCACAAGCAATTGTGTCCAACAATAAACTTGTGTGGTCTCCGTTACAGTTGGAGTTAATACTTCCAATCCAAAGCGGCATTACTGAAGAAATACAGGCACACTTGGGGGACTGGGGAAACTCAGTACGCTAGTTGGCAAACTGAACAAACGGCAATAACTGGAAATATGGTAATATGTCCAGAAAGTATGTTCCCTCTTTCATGTTAACACTGAAGTCATTTTAGATACTACCGATTTGGATTACGCGCAGCACATTCGTTTTGGCACTGATGCTTTTACAGGCTCTGGCATTCAACAGTCGACCAGTATCAGGCCTGATGATGACGTAGATGAGAATATGTACTCCTCTGAGTTTTCCATGTATTTCAGTGTCGAAGGTGACACTGCCAATGGTGGCGAGACTGAGTGGAAAGACCTCTCAGAAAGTCATGGAAACGGATTTGATACCAGTGTGTTCCTTTTCGAAACTGGCATCCCGTCCCGTATCTCACTAGCCACATAGACGGTATCTTCACCTACGAAGTGGCGGCAATTACTGCAAACGTTATTCCAAATGATTACGATTCCTCAATGTTTTATATAGCCATCTTCCGGCTTTCATTTTCCACACCCTTGGTGCACCTCGATTTGTGCACTTACATGAGCGAAGGTTCGTGGATACCACGCTTTACATCAACTTACTTGCAGGCAGAACCCTGGCAAAGTTATGTTGTGTCACACTACCGAGACCTATACGGAGAGGAAACCAGTGGGTCCACAGGTGACTGTAGTGAAGTTGAAATCAACATGGGAACTTCCAAGTAAGCCGGCATTTCCGCCTCACCCCGTCATCAACCCCAACCAGGTTTGAAGCCTATGTTCTCAAATTGAACGAATCCAGTTACATTCCACACGGGAGCAGTTCTCCTCAACCCAGTGCCGCACACCCATTATCAATACCCTCATTGTTCCTGGCACTGACATGTTACCTACTCTTTTTACTGTGCCTCTAGAGTGTATCCTTAAAAATGAAGTTCACGTTTCAAAAAAAAAAATTTTTTTCTCTTGTTTTTATAAACCTGGGTGCACCCAAACATGCTCCTCAAAGAGGCCAGTAGAGCCACAGTTGTGAGCACAACTAAACACTACAACGAGGCCAAAGTCCATGGATGAGGAGGCTTCTGTGATAGGGTTTTTGCTGGGGGGTGCTACTGGCTCCGCTTTTACTGGGCTGTCTGCTTCTGCTTCTATTTCAGGAAGGGGCTGTGAGTGTGCTGGGGGTAATGATGGGGATGGCTCGGATTGGGGTGTAGGTGTTGTTGTCTGTGATGTTGCACTATCAACTACAACGCTTGATGTAGTAGCTGTAGTTGCAGTTGTAGTTGCTGTAGGGGTAGTGGGTGCTGTGGATGGGGTGGATGATGTTCCCTGCGTTGACTCAGGTGTCCCTACTTTGGTCTTCTTTTTCTTTTTGTTTTTCTTCTTCTTTGGTTTAGGTGCACTTGGCTGGGGGGTGGGCACTGTGGGAGGTGGTGCTGGAGGAGTTCTCAGGGTCAAGAATTCCATCATTGAAGGTAGGAGCTGCATTTCAAATACCTGAGAGTTATAAGTTATATTCTTTGTAGTTAATTCTTTCTGAGAAACTCACCCGGTTTGTTCCACAGGTCGGACACATAGGGAGGGCAGCAGGAGGAGGGTGCGAATCGGAAAGTGGTAGTACAGGACCTCCGAAGCAATACCTTTGTAATGTCATTGTGAAAAAAGAGTCTTTGAGTAGAACCTCAAGATTTGTTCGGGGCTCCTCGCTATCCTTTTCTGAAATTGCCGGAAGGATTTGTCTTTGTGGACGCGTTTTGCAAGCATTTTATCGCACTCATTGTCCTCTGTTGTGTCCTCATCCTCATGGCCAGATGTGCGCTGATATTCTGCAAACAACCTTGTGTTGCACCATTAAGTTGTGAGATTTTAGATTGATGTGTAATGGATACTTTTGGGCATATGAATCTGAGTGAGTACTTTTGGCTCCAGGTTCATAATCAACAGAGATGTCACGAATTTCAAAAGATGTACTAGCGGGAGGCTTGTGGGTTTTTGAAGGGGTCACATGTATTCTCTGGGAGCCTTGATCAGTTCGCTGGACTCCAGAAGTGGGGGAACTCTGAACTCCAGAAGTGGGGGAACTCTTCAGTTTCTGAGTACGTAATTTAGTGGCAAGACATGGATAAAATGAAGAACCTCCACAATGTTGATTAAATTCAGAGTTTGGTTTGTACAAGAAGTTGC
>JAHLWZ010000725.1:0-34103 GCA_020536535.1 Pelomyxa schiedti
CTGCTGAGACCCCCCAGGAACCAATAACCAAGAAAGCACGAGTTGACCCAACTTCAACAAGGAGGAAGCATACCTCTACAAAGAAGCACACCAAAGATAATCATTAGCCACCCAACCTTCCATCCAACAAGTAGACAATGCCAGACATACCAGTAGTGTGCATTTGGCCAAGTAAAATGTTCATAAATGTTTTCAACTAGAATTTGTTTCTTTTGCAAGTTCTGTTGATTTTGTGGTAGAAGCTGTGGTGGTGGAATGTGTTGGTGGAATCCAGCCCTGTTCAACACAGAATGTAATAAGGGCACTGTGAAGTAATTCCCTATTACACGGTTCGAGGCATAGTAGGTGAGTGGCATTTGGAATGACAACAAGTTGTCCATGTGGAGCGGCTTTGGAGAATTCCGGGCCGTGGGTCTGTGTATCTTTGGAACCGTTTACCTGTAAAAGTTGATGGATTAATGGAATTATAGAACACGAAAAGTTGGTTACACACAAAAAGAACCGGACACGATATTCCTCGCAAAAGATTGACGTAGCCCTCAGCCAGCAATTCATGCATAAAGTTGGTGAACTGAGGCCACAGCTTGTAGTCCACTCCACACCGCAAAATACCATTGTCTAAGATATCTGCTGGTATATGACTGTAAAAATTCGTAAGTTGAAAACCCTGTCCAATGTTGCAGTTGCAGTCACCTAAAGCTCATTGGTATGAGTTTCCAGAGTAAACTTTCCGGGAGAATAGAGTAGACAGCGCTGATGGAACCAAGCATGAAGCTTGCAGCAGTTCCAGACATATCACTGGATGCGCCACCAACAATGAGGCCGTGGCATAACTCTTTGACGTGAGCATGAGAATTACGAGACAACCAAGTCAATTTGTATAAAGATACCTGGGTAACGTTTTGCAAAGCCTAAAGCCACATATCCTCCCATTGAATAACCAAAAACCTACTTAACATCTAAGAGTGCATGGAAGGTTTGGAATAACGCACAATAGCCTTTGAGTTGTGGGCGTGATTTCGGATTAATTCGGCGACACAATCCACAGCAGTTTTAAGTGTGAGAGGTTCGCCCAACCGAGAACCATGGGCAGGTAAATCAGTATTTAGGATATGAAAATATGGTGACCATGCAGGGACTTGGTATAGATTAAATATCCCGCGCCCTGAAAGCGCACCATGCAACATTACCATGGTAACAGTATGGTCTTGTCCAAACCTGGTAACAAAGGGGTGGTTAGGTAAATATAAAGTGAGACACATGACAGTGCCACTCACTCATCAAAGTGCTTGGAGAAGTCTATCGCGTTGTGTTGCTTGTAACAAGATTCACAAACGAGAGTCGCAGTATGTGGCTGCATTGGAGCAGCTGCACTACTACTAGTAGTTGTAGCACTAGTAGTGGTTGCTGAACTTGCAGGAAGCAATAAATACCGCCAACAGCATGTACCACAAAACAAGTTATGACAAGCCTGAAACATGACTTAGTGTTAGGTGAGAAATGCTGATACAATAGCATAAAGTGCGGTGGTACTAAATTGAGCAAGGAAAGGGGGAAAAGGTACTTACACTGCAGACCCGTTTCTGAGTGAGCAATCCAAATGGACTCGAACACAACTTACATATTGACGACGCTGTGGTTGAAGCACCTTTTGGCAAACAAAACTATTACTATGGCTGTGGCAATAGGGAGCCAAACCCACTGGACATTTGATCAACGGTTTTTTGTTTTGGTTTATTCCCAAAAAGGAGGTTGCTTGTTTTTTCATGGAAACGAAGATAATAACGGATGGTGTGATAGGGGAGGAATTAGGGGGAGAACAAGAGCCTCTTGTTGTACCTCAGATAGTAGTCTATCCACAGTGTGAGTGCTATGGGGCTGGTGCACGGTATGAGTGTATTTTGTGAGGGTGCGTATCTATCTTGTGTGGTGAAGTCCGCGGCGTGGTGATTTACCCAGCCCCACACGGAAAGTGTTTGCTTTCTGACGTTTTCTTCTTGTCGCTCCTTCTCGTTGTTACACAAGAACGTTCCTGCTTGTCTGTTAATACTACAGGAGGAGAATAGGGTGTCTAGGCAACCAAAACGACAGTCATTGACGCTGTCAAGTATAAATACAAGCATAGCATCGTTGAATTGAAACTCTCGCGGGAATTGCCGCTTAATTTGCCAAACGCAGTCAATGAACCTATTCAGGTAATTGAGTACGTTTGGGTAATGTTTAAATTGGATTTAGTACAGAAGGAATATTGGGGAGTAATATGTGTCATTATCTGCCGCTACGCCACCAATGCCAACCATCTGCCCAAAGCCCGTCCTCTCTTGGAATCTGTTTGATTCCTTTAGTATCCCACTGGTTGTAAGAGAATTAAACCTGTGGCCGAAGCTCACCCAATCCTTTTCAATCAAAACTTCAAATCCTTGAATTGTTCCTTTGAATAAACATTTAGGTGACTTTAGGATAACAGTGAATGTAACTGTAGTATGGGTCAACCAGAATCTGCGCCAAAGATGCTACAAGGGCAGTCCGATCAGATCCTTCACTACATATTTTTGTCATTTTTTTTTTTCGAGTGTTATTACGGAGTACCTTCCATGAATGTGGACATTTGTGCCATTTGAAAGAAGATGTGCAACAAGTGAAGCACCATTGAGCATCTATAAGAATTCAGACCAGCAAGGATGGGAAATCTACGTACTCTTGAAACATGCTCGAGCCACTTGGTACGGGCAAGTTCAACTGCCCAATTTGTGGCTTCCAGGCTAAGGCACATATCACACAATTTGTAAAAACTGTCTCGCACAGCCACGTTACTTAGAAGAGTGAGTGTGCGGACCTGTGTGAGTGAAATGTACCTGGCTCCTTTTTGTAGCAGCTTCTCACCAATTTTATCTTTAGGGGCATAATCCTTGTCCAGTGGTGAAGTAGTGCCACTTGCAGTGAGCTTGTCACGTTTTTTTTTTGTTACGAACGTGCACTTGGAGTCAACAACAACAACAGAATCTTGTAAATGTTAACAAAACAAAAGGCAAGTATTGTACTTGCTTGTTTTAATGTTACACCCAGCGATGGCTGTTACTATTCGGTTTTCTTCAAGAGCTCTTTTTCTATTTGCTATCTACGTATACTGTTATCTTTGGTATTGGTAATTAGTGTTGTACCTTACTACTTCTTATCAAGCAGGCGCCGGTTACGGAATGAAGCCATGTCAACAAAGGAAATCTTCCCCAAGTGTGGAGTTCTGCATACGTAACCAAGTCGAGATCTGTAACAGACCGAGGTACTAGAAGAATCGGGGGATAACTAGCACAGACTTTATAGTCGCTGTTGATCAAGGTTGTGCGCCAGCCAAGAGAATTGTACCTGAAGGAAAGAAAAGTAGAATTCACTTTCAAATTAAACCACCTGAGTGTATCTTACCCTTGACGAGCAAATTCAGATTGCATATTGTAGATGTGCCAACCACTTGGACTGTTGGACAGCGGTGTCTTTAGCTCATGTGGGTATGCGAAACATTCCCGTACTTTGACTCCAAAGCAAACTCTTCTTCTTACTTTGGTCTTATCTCCAAAGGCACTAGGGTTTGCAACAACAACTCCCAAACCACCACCTACAACTTGAGCGACCATCCGAAAATGATCTGGGGAGAATGCAAAGGTCTCTTTCCTGAGAAAAAGGTTATACTATGCCAATTATGTGGCAGCACAGATTAACCGTATATCTTTAGTGTAGACATCAATTATATGACTTCCAGGATTTAGCCCAACACCAGATATAGACTGATTTGGTATGCCTACCATCTCTTTCTTTTTTGTTGTTGTGGTTTGTTTCACTAAGGAATTATCGGTGAAAACAACTTACTGTGGTTGAGTTAACAAAGGTGAATCTGTAATTTGTCAGAAGTATTCTTCCAGGTGATGTGACATGTGAGGATCTCCCGTTTGGTAACAGAGCTCCAGGTTGAACTCTGACAGCATTTTCCTGAGCATGTGAGAAAAAAAAGGGAGTGTGGATTAGTAAGGAAACCGTCTCGTGGAGTATGACTTCACCAGGAAGAGCAGCAAAATCTCTGGCTAGTTCCATACTAGACAGAGGTAACACAATACTATCCTGAAAGATGTTCAGCGAAGAACTAAGATGGTATCATACCTGCATACGGAGTCGATAAAACCATAGGGATCTTGATGGATCAGTCAATGTCAATGTAGTGGGATGTTGTGGGGGACAATCTTTCACAGTTTCAGAAACTGTCACCTCAAGTCCCCAAAGGTAGATGTCAGATTGGAAATATGCCTGAGGAAAACATTGGGAGATCTGCAGTGATGTTGGATGAACATATTTGGCGGTTTCTTCAACAAACCTGAGCAACAATACTCTCTATTGAAGTAGGTGGGCCATATACTAACGAGCCCAAATTTTCCATCTTTTCATAGGTCTTGCACACTACTGAACCATTCACTCCAGCGCCGTTTGAGGCAAAGGTGGTATCACGTTCAAGGATGGCTGAATTCAGGGTGTGAACATACACACTGCTGTGAATCCCATTTACTAGTGCTTGTCGATTGCTGAGGGGAATCTTGTGTAACTCTAGAAGCCCCTACCATATCCAATCACTTTTCTGCTTGAAACTCCCTTTGAGTCCGTACCTTGTTCAATTTCGAGGAATAAAACGAAAGCGGCTTGGCTGAATCCAATAATTCCAAACTAGAGCCAGTTGTCAAAAAGAGTTGTGAATTTTGGTACTTTTTTTAGGGTCAGTTTTCAAATTTTTAAAAAGGTGGATACTTACAGGAGAAAGATCTGACATAGGGCATAGCTTCAGAATTTCATTTATGCACGATTGAATTGTTTGGTCTCCTTGAAGACTGACCATTTTGTACGTCGAGTATTCAGGCAATATCACTGCATTTTGTCAATGGATAAGTTTGTCTTTAGGAAATAACCTGTATAAATGGAGGTACTGGAGACTTCAGAATTTTCTTGTACTGTGGAAATAGAACCGAAAGGAAGAGTGTTCGCTTCTACAGTTGGCAACTCAGAGAAATATAAGGACTCCTTTCGAAAGTATTTGAGAATGATACCCAAATGTAATTAAATATACATGCCTCCCACCACATTGAAGGCACACAAGAACTCAAAGGCTTTCCTCGAGGAAGAATAATTCCCTTGCTTGACTTAAGCCCATATTTCATATGATGCACAAGTGGTTTATTGGAATTCAAAACTCCCCAAATAAATTTAACAGCGTCACCTAGATGTAAATTTAGCTAGGCTTTGACGAGTGGCGACGCACCAACTGTTGTATTTTTATCAAAGACTAGAGTTTTTTTACGCTTAAGCTCCACTAACACAATTTGTACGGAGAAGGATGGTGAAAGGAAGAACATGCAATTACTGGATGGAAAAACTATCTCTATTTCATCCTGCAGTATTGATTAGTTCAGGGAGCAAGCCTGACGAGATACAATATCAGCAAGTTCAGTTGAAAAGCTATCCCATGGTGTATGATACTCTGGGGTACTAATTGGAATGAAAGTTGCTGAATGGTTGAAAATTGATATGTGCAGTGCCCTCTCTGTCAGCTTGATATGATATCATTAAAACTTCAAAAAAATTTGGCCAGTACCAATTCAAGGGATGTTGGTAGGAATTTTGCATGAGAAGATGCCCCCAATGCACCAATAATGGCTTCCAGTACAGTGGGCTGAAGGGGTCAATGCGTAAATTGACAAATGTATTTTTGAAATATATATACCACAGAGCTATGCATAGTGCGCCAGTCTTTCACTGCTGCCACTGTGAGTGAGGTCCGCACCCAAAAAGGGGGAGGTAGGGGTGGGGGTTGTGCAGGGACAGAGTTGTCCCCAGAGGAATGGGAAAATTGGGGTGAAACTCCAATTGACAGGTGGTCCTGAAAATGGCAAAGTTAATCAGGCAACTCTGAACTTGGAGAGAGGGATACGTTTGGACTTAATTCCAGAGCCATTATTAATTCATTGTCCTCAAGCCAAATTGGATCATGATCAGGACCATGAATAGCCACTCCCAATCTATTGATGCCATTATGAGGAGTTTTTTTTTGTTTGTTTGTTTTATGTGTATGTGTATATTTGGTTGCATCCATAATTGATGGAAAATCAGAGTCGCCAAACTCACGTGTGTATCGGGGGAACTTCCATCGTTTTTGGAGAATTGTAAAGTGCCATCAGAAGCAACTCCCTAACCGTTGTTCTGTGCTCCGCGTTGAATTCATTTACCTCTCCGCCCGGCATTATGGGAGAAGACGCCCTGAGTCCCCCGCCGTTTCCCTGAGGCGCAGCAGCAGGCGGCGTCGTCGCGCGAATCAGCGGGGGAGACGGCGAGGACGGCGTCGGCGTAGGGCTCGTGGACAAAATGGCCGCGCTCGTAGGCGGCGGCGACGAAGCCGTAGAAGACGAAGACGAGAGCGGCGAAGAAGAAGGGACCGGGAGCGACAGTGACGACGCCGAAGCGTGCGGGCGCGGAAACGACGGAGATGTGTTTGGATCTTGCACTGCAAGAGGACAACATCGCGGGGCAAGCCCTACCCTCACTACTGGCATTCCGTACAGGACGATCTGGTTATCTGGTTTGCTTTTTCTCTTTGTTTGTTCGGTTTTTTTTCTTCTTTGCCGGGTGCGTTCATCGGCCAATTACCATCAAATATTTCCAGATTGGATGTTTTCTCAAAACTAGGCAAAGATGCAACCAGGCGAAGTCGCATCAACCCCCACCAAGATCCACAAAACAGGTTCCGAGGGAGGTTTCTAAGTTACTTCTAGGGGAACCGAATGCGCTTTTAAGTCCCACAACTCGGGAGACGACAAAAACTTACGCCAACAATAAATTACCCCGACGTTGAGCCGAATGTGATCGTCGCTGTACTTTTTCCTTTTCCTGGAACCAACACCTTAAAATTTTTTTTGAACAAACACCGTTCGAATGTCATCAGCAGCGCAGGTAAATGATGCCACAACCCACATTTGATGACACCACAATCTTATTATTCGATATCCAACAGGTTTGGGGTTTGGCGAAACCAGCAAAGGCAAGTACCTCCGGATCTACGTATTCCGCATCTCCTCGCGTCCAAGATCCAACAACCGTTTCTACAACACCAAAGTGTCCTCGCTGTGTCACAGTGGGTCAAAATCGTGCCAACTTCACCACGCTTCTAGATCGCCTTGTCGCGATACCAGAACATGCTACTGACGCAGACGCAAACGCAGCGGAGGTGAGAGATATCTCATCTCAACTTGCGAGAATGCTCACGCCGTGCATGATTCCTCCCGCTTCAATTTCTGTCGCTATGATTTTTCCTTCCTCTTCCTCAACTTCCTCTGGCGGGTCGGAATCTGCTGCTGCCGCCAGCAGTGCTTCGAGCTCTTCCAGTGGCGGACTATCTGAATCCTCGGCCTCTATTGGCAGTAGCAGTCCATCTTTGCGAACACAGAGCCCATCTACATCCATAACAAGTTCCAGTAGTGATAAACCACTGAAACCAGACACAATACAATCTGTGCCAAGGCACTCCCCTGTTACTCGTGGAAAGAAGCTCCGCGAGCACGCAACAGGGGTAATAAGAGCATTTGGGAGAACTTTTGAGAAATTTGTATGTGCAGCCCATGACGCGCACGAACTGCTACCAGAAGGATTTGCTGTTTTGTATGACAGAAGTGCTGAGGGAGGTGGTACAAGTGATGAACTTAGAAATGACGGAAATCTGCGACGAAAACGCGCCACCACAGCATCAGTTGCACAGGTATCTGGTCTTAGTGAGGAGGTAGCCTGGATTCTTGTGCTGACGGCACAATGTGCGCCGGAGTGTCTGCTGGAAGTGTGGTCTTGTGCACCTCACACAACACTCTGTGCAATGAGAATTCTACTGGACAGCTGCGTTTATAGCAAGGCCATCCGCCACGTTGCAGTTTTGTCTGGAAGGCTTTTGCAACATGTATCAGATAACCTACGGTCATTGCATATGCTAGCAGTTTCCGCACATACTCCATTAGCTTGCAGTGCAGCGACACGTGTGAATTCACCTCCAACTCCTACCCGGGCGACATCTCCATCTTCACTTTCTAGCTCGTCTACACTCTCTTCTCCATCTGGGTCATCCAGTGGATCTGACTCGGGGTCCAGTGTTTCGTCATTTGGTTCTACAAGTTCACTTGGAATGCAAAAGCCTACTGAGCCGCCTCCGCATCCTACCTCCAAGCCACAGCCCCAATTAAACGTAATGCCAGCACAGCTTGTCTGGCGTTGTTGTGATGTTCTTGCCTCGTGTGTAGAAATTTTGGGTGGACTACCTGACAGTAGTAAGCTTTATGTTGATGCCATTCAATCGGCCACTGCAACTGTTCTGACATCTTTTTCCACTTCGCATTCTGTTCTATACAATGGAAGCAGACTTGCGAACCATCTTTTTCGTACACATGGGGTAACTTGGGCATTCTCCCAACAGGACGGTTTCAAAGGCCTCGCTTATGCTGCCCAGATCAACCCACGAAAATGCGATGTTGAGTACACTGACGAAAAGCTTTGCCAACACTTGATAACGGTACTCACTTCGGGATTGCATCAAGCCTGTTCTTATAAGTGCACCGACATGGAGGGTGGGACTACATGGCACCACAATGACTCTCTGTATAATGCACACGCTTGCTTGTCACCTGAAGTCAACCTCAGTGGGAAAATCTCCCCGCAAGCTTTTGAGATGCTACTGCCTTGCCTGTTTTCCTTTAAATCCATCAATCTCAGCCATAATGGGCTGGATAATCTGCCAGAAGAGCTTGGTGAATTACAAAACCTTCTTAATATTGATCTTTCACACAACATGCTTGTTAATGTGCCATGTTCATTCTACAAATTGAAACAAGTAGAACTACTTAATGTGGAGTACAACCGCATTGACCGCATATATCCCTTCTTTGGGCATCACAAAATGAAATTAAAGTTTGGTCATAATCCCCTAAAACAAATTCCATTCATGGCAAAGACTTCATGCAAACAACTCAAGTCATATTTACGTGACTTGGATGTGAACTCAAGAGTATGGGACCGAGTAAGACTGTTAGTAGGTGACTTCTGATTTGTTGCTATTCCTCTTGTTCCTAATACCTTCATAGTTGGTGAAGAAGCAGCTGGAAAGACATCTCTGATAAAGCGCATTCAATACAATAAATTTCAAAGAGACTCTCTTGCCACTAATGGAATTGAAGTATCACGAAAAAACTTCAATATTGGGGATGGACTGGGCAGTGTCAAGTTTGATTGTTGGGATTTTGGTGGCCAGGTTTCTTTCAAGCTAACGCTGTTGGGTTTTTTTTTAAATCGGCAAACAGATTTGCTTTTACCCAACCCACCAATTCTTTTTGTCCTCAAAGGCACTCTACCTTGTTACATTTGACCTTACTCTTCCGACCGCTTCCACTCGAGTCGACTACTGGCTACAACAAATAGAAGCGAGTGCTGCCAAAGATCACGCCCCACCCCCAGTCTTACTTGTTGGTACAAGAGCAGAAGAATTTGAAACACCGGAAGAAGCAGTACGAAGGATAAATGAAATCCAATACCAATTCAAGAGGAGATTCCACAATATAAAGGTTATTTTAAGTGTGACTCCCAACTCTTCCCTTAACTAATTTCACCTTAGGGAGCTGTTCCTGTGAGCAATAGTACAGGCTTGGGGATACCATTGCTCAAGACAACGCTTCTCAAAACTGCAAAAGATGCCAAGGTATTATGCCATTTCAGCAACGACAAGTGTTTTTACCGCAGGTCTCAGATAGTCAATATGGAAATACCTGAGTCTTACCATGTTTTAGCTAAAAAAATTATCTCTTTCCGAAAGAGTAATCCAGAGGCTCACTGCATCACATGGACCAAATTTGTAGAACTTGCCGGGACATCAAATATTTTTTGTCCAATAAGCCTGTCCTTAGTGTCTGAATTTCTTACCAAGTTTGTACCACCCTTCATTTAAAATAATGCCTTATTCTAAAGCAGTGCTGGATACATGCTTCATTTTGAAAATGCTGCACTTCGTGATCTAGTAATATTGGACACTCAAGTATTTCCGTCCCGTTCACTTCAATGCACTCTTAGCGACAATTAGTGGCTGGTAAACATCATGTCCACAGTGATTTCTTTCACACACGGGTTTGGGAGGAAAGATGGTATCTTGAAACAAGACGACTTGAAACAGGTCAGTTCAAATCTTGCCATAAGATATCCCTCTTACAATAATTAAAAACCTTTCCAGCTCTTCAAAGGGATAAGTAGCACTACCTCCAGCGAATTTGTTGATCTTATGGTAAAGTTTGACATGGCGCATTACCTGGGTGGTCGTGAGGAATCTATCATTGTTCCTTGTCTTCTACCAGCAGAGGTCCCCACTTTGCCTCTGTTTGAAGGCTCCTTTGTATTTTATCGAAAATATCGTTTCCTGTTTCTGCCTATGGGGTGTGCAACAATCCATTTATGGAAAGGATTCCTTATTTTCGAAATAGGTTTATTGGAAGACTAATGGCACAGGTTCTACACACTGCAGGGATTGAGCTACTTTGTTGTTGGAAATACGGACTGTTAATCAAAGACTCATCTGGAGCGCAGCAGTGCCTATTTATTTATGACCCTTCCAACATCACTGTAAATGTGGAGGTGAGAACTCTGCGACAGGTGAGTGGTGAAAGGGACTCTCTACTACGACTCTGTGTTGAACTGATAGGTATGATTTTTTTTTTCAGTCTCTTTCCAAAAATTAAAGCTCAAGTCTTACTGACATCTCATGAAAGAAACATTGGCCGAGGGATGTTATCCACGTCTTTTCTTTTCCATGCGCCGGGAGATCCCTTGTAACCATTGTGGAAAAGCAAACTCATTTTACTATGAAGATATCGTATCCACTTTCATCTCTGGCCAGAGTTCGATTCAATGTGGATCAGACTCTATTCCAGTATTTATTCCCCTGTTTTAGTGACGTATTTACTGTATTAAGGTGCGTTCTCTGGCGCCCGACATAACGTTTTCAGACATCCCAGTTATTGACAACATCAACCTCTTCAAGAAACTTGGGCAAGGTGGATTTGGCGCTGTGTGTAGAGTAAATTGACTCTTTAGAACTCACTCAACCCCAGGTATATCAAGGGATCTTACCAGGCAGCAACATCTGGGTTGCAGTGAAGGTAATGATTACAGCATACCGGAGCTCCTCACATTTTTTTTAGGAGCTGCTTGTTCGCCCAGACGACGACAACGTAGAAAAATTCACTCAATTTCAACGGGAAGCAGCAGTCATGAACTTCTTCCACCACTACAATCTTGTTTCGTTGCTTGGGGTTTCAATTAGTCCACCTAGAATGATTTTGGTTGCCCGATTCTGTTCCCCCTCCGTCTCATTTTTTTAAAGGAATATGTGGCGGGAGGGGATTTATTTCAGTTTATTCATCCCCAAGAATACGCCAGTATCAAGCAGGATTCCTTTCCTTGGTCATATCGTGTTAATATTGCATGCGACATCGCTCGTGGAATGGATTACCTCCAGACAATAAAACCACCAGTTATTCACAGAGGTTTGCTCATAATCCCTCCTTCCGCGTAGTACTCTCCTTCACACTTCCTCTTTATTCCCCGCAGCTTTTTTTCTCTGACCATATATAGACCTTAGATCAGCCAACATATTCCTAACTGGAACAGAGGCCGGTCCAATTTTCGCCAAAGTTGCTGATTTTGGTGGGTAGTAGTACATCGTACCAGTTTTATTGAGTGTTCTCAGGGTTGAGCAGAAGGGTATCACAGATGACAGATTCTTTGCCAAATTGGGAATGGTTGGCACCCGAAGTATACTCCACTTCAGCGGCAAGGAAAAACTATGACAGTAGTGCCGGTTTGTTGCCATTCACGCTTGAGCAAAATAAATTCTTTGAGACTAAAATGACATTCAGATGTGTATAGCTTTGCCCTTATTCTTTGGGAACTTGCAACCCTGGCTCTTCCCCTATCAGAGTTTTATGAGCACCCGGAATTTTCTGCCAGAACCACCAACTCTGCTGGAAAACAAGTTTCTGTCCTCCGGGTCATAAAAATTAAGGTACTCTCAGTACCTCAACGATCAATACCTTAAAACCAAAACCAGAAAGCAATTGAAGAAGATGGATTGCGGCCCACACTGTGTGGGCTTCCCACAGTCCCCACAGGCTTCAATGCCCTTATCACCAAGTGCTGGTCCGGAGTGCCCACCGATAGACCCACGTTTGCTCAGGCCCTAGCCATTCTGACACAAATCAAAGAAGAGCTGGCTGCTTCTGAGGCAGAATGAGATAGAGGCAGAAAAAACCTTTTTGTTTGTGTTTTACTCGTCATTTACCGTCGAGGTTAAACTTGGGTTTTTCCTCAGCACCACTGTTTCTTGGAACAAAAGTTTTTCACCATTCTGTAAAATGCAACTTTTTTTCGGCAGTTTCTGACAAAACCGCAACACACAATGGACCTGTTGCGTGGGTTGGGTGTCTTTGGCACACCCCAAAAGACAGTTGCAAGCCACAATGGGCACAATAAAACAAACCGAAAGACATGCGCGTCCGACCCAAACCCAGTTGTGGGACCCAAACGCCACACAGCAAGTCAACAAGCCGCACCACGAAACGTAAGTTCGTCCCACAATGCTACTGCGCCCACGGTGCCACGACAACGAGAAAGTGCATCAAGCACAGGAAGAACCGAGCGTCTTCCAGAGAGCTCGGTGCCGATTCAAAAACAAAGCGGCGCACATAATGGGACAGATGAAAAGCCCGACACTGAGTGGGGTAAGTCAGGGGAGTGGAATACCGTGAGAATATTCGTGAGTTCCACGTTCCAGGACATGCACAGCGAGAGGAATTCTTTGGTCACCCGCGTGTTCCCTGTTCTGCGAATGTGGTGTGCATTGAGCTCATTGAAGATTTTAAAGTTGTACTCATGTACAAGCTTTCAGGTGTGAGGAACACAGATTGCACCTGATTGCATGCGATTTGCGATGGGGAGTGCCAAAGGATTCTAGCACGGGAGACACTTTACTCACGTGAGCTCTGTTCTCTTTAGAAGTGCACACTCTAAAGAATGAAAAAAGGTGTTTGGGAGAGCTTGATAGATGTTCATCGTCACGGAACGGTAGCCACCCGTACTTTATCTCTATACTTGGAGAAAGGTATGGCTGGGTTCCCACGGAAGATCAGGTTGGTGCTCCGAACGTTCTCGTCGTCTGAAAAATACCTTTGCTTAAAAAAAAAACCCCATCAAGGTTCCCGCCATCGTTAGGCATAAATACAAATGGATTCCTGGACTCTCTGTGACTGCCATGGAAATAACTCATGCCGCACTTAGATCCTCAGATGTGAATCCAAATGCCTTGTTCTTCTTTCGCGATTCGAGGGCCATTGACACTATCCCGACGGAACCAGAATCTGTAAGAGCACAGGCTCTCAGTGCTCTGGGAAGTGATGGATCGGAATCCAAGTTATCTCGACTGAAGGAGCAGATACGAAACCGATACTCTGTTGTGGAGTATTCGTCCGCTTTTGATCGAATTGAAAATGGTGTGGTGTTGATGAAGGGACTGGATGACTTTGAGAAGGCAGTTCTCACAAAGTTGAAGTCAATAGTTGTGTAACCCAACGCTTTTCAACTGGCTAACCTTTAACCAGATATCCAAAAACTTTGTAGACTCATTCCCAAAAACTCCATCGCAACTCCTTGTGGAGCCACACGCCTGTGCAATTTCGGAAATGGCAAAGCATTGCATTGGCTGCGAGTCAGACGTAAACTTGCTATTTCAAGCACTTCAGGTAATTCTTATTATGGTCACTCTCCACTGATAATTTCTAGGATACGAACTATATACTGCTTGATAGTGATTCCGGAATGGGAGCAAGTACTACACTGGCGGCCCTTGGCCAGTACATTATGAAGAAGCATCGCGCACGTTGGAGCATATTTACACACTTCTCTGAGTCTGGTCCTCATACAAAGGAAGTCAACACAATTTTGACTAGGCTTTGTCTCCACTTCGAGGGTGTTACTTACCTCAACAAGTTAGGCATATGTCTTGCACCTGATACCTTTTCAATACCCTTTGTGTGACTGATCTTTCTTCTAGGATACAAGAAAGTCATTCTGACTCGCTTGTTCATACACTACAGCATGTAATTCATAAGAACCGGAATAAGAACAGGAAGACACTTATCCTTATTGACCATATAGACAAACTTTCAAAGCAACATCACGGCACCTACGACTGGTGGTTACCGAAGTCTGTTCCCCCAAATGTGAAGATTGTAGCAACAGTATCAGAAAGAAGGAACCTCATTGGTGACCAATCGTATAACAAGGAATCTGTGCTGGGATGCCCCTGGCACCGTCTTCCTATTTCTGGAGTCAGTTCATTGGCTGTTGATCAAATTGCCACCCAAACAATGCATGTGAATGCCAAATCCCTAGATGAGAACCAGAAATCCCTCTTGCTTTCAAAACGTTCCAGCAAAAATCCTCTGTGGCTCAATATTGCTTGTGGGGAGCTAGTTCAATTTGGTATCTTTGAAGCTGTTTCAGAAAAGATCCAGTCTCTACCAGATAGCCTTCCAGGCTTGATTGAGTCCGTACTTGAACGCCTTGAGACACAATTCGGAGCTAAGTGTGTCACTGATCTATTGTGTTTGATTGCCTTCTCTCACAATGGCCTTTTGGAGAATGAAGCCATGGAACTTCTGGGAAATCCGATCACTCATGAACCCCTGTGCAACGCTGAATGGGCTCCGTTGAGGGCTAGATTGGCGGATTTTTTGTGTCCCAGTGACGCCACCACTGTACTTAGCTTTACACATACTTGCTTTTTGGATGCTGTTAGAAAGAGATATAGCTGTGACAGAAAAGAAGTAGCCAATTCATACTGGACAATTCTGGCCAACTACCATGAAGAAAAGTTGAAAAGCAGGTACTAAGAAATTCTTACAGCTAGTACTCATTTTTTTTTTGCCTCCATTTAAACAGTAAAGTACCCTCTTTTCATGAACGACCAGCAGAAGAACTTCCATATTTATTTGAGTCTCTCGGCGATCAAGCGAGAATAGCACAATGCCTATCACACTTATCAGTCTTTTTGCACTGGTTTACAGGTTCACTCCTCCGCCCTACAACTTGATCAAGTCACGTGTCTCAAGATGAGACCAAGTTCCAATTCGTACAATTTAGCACTGCTGTGAAGGATACTTCAATTTTGGAGAAGAATTTCTCTGACATGGTTGAACTCTCTCAGCTGGTATGCATGCAATTAAGGTTTTGGTCATCGCAAATGACTCTGGGTTGTACAGCAATTGGTCTCTGTTCCAGAGAGAGTGCTTCTTCTCTTCCGTGTTTCCGAGTTCTTTTCTTACATTGGCCTCCTAGACGCTTCCCTGAAAGTTGCACAGCAATCTGTGCACTTGGGAAAGCAAGTATCTCACGGAATATGCCCAGAGATGGGTTTTGCTCTCAACATGCTTGCCCGTGTCCAAGACCAAAAAGGTAGAACTTTAATAATTCTTGCTACAGTGTTTACGTAATTGAAGGGGATTCGACATCAGCACTTGACAACTTCAAGTTGGCTCTACAAACTCGAAGAAGAGTATATGGCAGAGAGCACATATATATTGCCCATAGTTTAAATAACTTGGCAGCATTTTATCAAGTACTAATACCTGTAACCCATTTTTTTGTTCCCACATCCGAAGGTACATGGAAAGCAATTTGGGGCTTCTCTACCTCTTTACCGTGAAGCTCTAGTCATGGCACAACACATTCTTGGGGAGACACACCCACTTGTTGCCGACTTCTTGAGCAATATAGGCCAGGTATATACTGAGTCAGGGAATCATGATGCCGCTGTGATAGTTCTCCACAAGGCTTTGACAATAAGGACACAAGTTCAAGGTTCAAGTTAGTTTGTTACAAAAGTGCACTGACTTAAGTAGACGACAAAGACCCTTCTCTCTCGTTGACTCTGACTACACTTGCAAATGCTTTGCGAGGTCAAGCAGGTAGCTACCTACCCCTCTACGCCGTGATACGGTTTCATATTCTATTTTAGCTGAAACTGAGGATCCTGAAGAGAAAATGCACAAATTCTCACAAGCTCTGTCTTATTACAAGCAAGCACTCAATGTAGATTTATGTGTATATGGGGAGAGAAACGTGGTAGTTGCCACAGATTATTGTAATATTGGTAGTATGTACAGTGAGCTTGAGCTTGATGCACGGACTGAGGACGAAATGTTCGCTAAAGCGTATGCTGTGAGTCATATTATTTTCCTACCACTAACATGTATTTTTGGTGTAGATATGAAATTCGGAAAGCCTTACTTGGTGAGGAACACGAACAAACAAAAGCAGCAGCGGTTCTGTGTGGGGGCCACATCCCACACCCCAAATCTAAATTATGGGACAAGCCGGACAGTGGTTCTGGGGGGAATACACGGCAAATCACCGCAGTTGCAATTTACGACCCATCAACAGCACTCATTATTCAAGAAATGCAAGCACTTGCCACAATGATCTCCAACAGACCCGCGGAAAGATCACAATCTGACACAATCTCAACTACCGCAGAATCTTGCTTCAGTAATGGGCTTCCTTACACTGGCGGCGGTATGCCGGAATCTCCTCCCGTAGACAACATGAGGGAAGCTAGGAGACAAGCTTTTTCATCAGGACCAAAAATAGAAGAAGTCGACTGAGACCTGAACTTTCCACACAGCACATTACTGATACACAGACCAATTTTTTTTAATATAATGTGCACAGAGATCAAGAGCACGCACACACTCAGGAATTCACATCACTCTTATCAACTAGAGATCGACCCAATGTACGTGTGAGATTACTACAACGATGTTTGTTGATGTACCTCATTTTGCTTCGCGTTTTTTGAAGTTGTAGATCTTGCCACCTTGCTTTTTTTTTTTTACGCTGGAAGAAGAAAAAATCAGACCATTTTCCTTTCATTTCCAAAAAAACAAACAACATGTCGGCCACGACTTGCACATGCACTAGTTCTTGTACCAGCACGTCCTCAGTCCAGGAGGAAGAGACAGGGATCATAAGAAACCCAGCTACCGAGGGAAAAGATCTTGCTTGGGAACTACGTCCCGATGTAACATTAACATGTTCCACTATAACCACAAACACCCCTATGACACCATCCATTTGTTTTGTGCTTTTTTTTTTTCCTCTCAAATAAATAGCTCATCGTTTTTTTTTTTAACAGGTTCATACGGTGGGCGAGCTAGTGCGGTTTGCTGTGAACAATTTTGGTGGTTTACCGTCTTTTGGTAAACGGGATTTGCTACCAAATGGTGCCCCACAAGGCGACTACCATTTCCTCAATTACACGCAATGGGGTTCTCGCGTGGATGACTTTGCTGCGGGATTAATCACCCTGGGCCTCACTCGTGCCGATATGGTTTGCATTTGGGCTATCAACAGAATGGAATGGACCCTCACTGACTACGCTTGCGCATTGCATGGCATTGTGACTGTTCCATTGTACGACTCTCTTGGAGTTCCTCAGATGGGTGTCGTACTAAATGAAACTGAATCAAAAGTCATTGTCGCAAGTGCTGATAAAGTCAAGATTATTTCTCAACTAAATGTGCCGCACGTGAGGTTCATTGTGTCCATGGACACAATTGACCCAGCTGAGGTGCCTCAGTTGACAGAAGGGAAAGATTACAGACTTCTCAACTTCTCTGAAGTTGAAGAAGCTGGTGCCAAGGCTCGTGCTGGTCTTGCCTTTGCAACGACTGGAGCTGTGGCAGTGCCAAGAGACCCAACTCCAGATGATGCTGCTTTTGCATATCCTGAAGTTCAACCCACTGATCCCTACACGATTATATACACTAGTGGCACAACAGGTTCTCCAAAGGGTGTAGTCCTTTCACACAGGTATGGGATTTAAAATGTCCTACGCCATTAAAGTTACTTGCAGGAATATCCTTGCTGGATGTACTGGTGTAACACAATTCGGTTTGGTGGGAGTTCCAGGGAAATGCAGTTACGTATCCTATTTGCCCTTGGCACATGTTCTAGAAAGACTTCTCTACTTGTACGGCTGATATACATATTTTAAATCCTTACCCACATTTCACAGAATAGTACTTCTAAACGGGGCTCGATGCGGTTTCTACAGTGGAGCAACCATTCACCTCGTTTCTGATGTTCAAGCACTTCGTCCAACCCACTTCTTTGGTGTTCCGCGTGTCTTCAATCGAATGTACACAGGGGTATCCAACCAAGTGATGAAGCAAGGATGGCTGAAGCGTGCAGTGTTCAACAGTGCATATTGGTGGAAGGAGTCCTGTCTGTTGGCTGGTTATGATTACAACTGGAATTCGTGGCTCAACTGGGGAGTCTTTGGAGCCACCAAAAATGGAATGGGTGGAAATGTCGAGTGTGTACAATGCGAATCACCTATTGAACTCACCCCCAAAAAGGTTAATATTAAGTGGCAGTGCACCACTCAGTGCAGACGTTCAGCGATACTTGTCCATTGTTTTCTGTTCCCCTGTATCTCAAGGTTATGGCATGACTGAAGCTTATCCCATTTCACTTGGGGTATGATCTCTTCCCTCCTACTTCGGCACAGCTAATGCATTAGCTAGCTTCTTAACGACCTTGATCCTAAGCAATGCGGTCCTCCAATGACTCACGTAGAGGTGAAGCTGCGCAGCGTTCCCGAACTTGGTTACTCGATTCACGACCTTCCCAACCCAAGGGGAGAAATTTTCGCTCGGGGTCCTCATGTCTTTTCTGGGTACTTTAAGCATCCTGAACTGACTGCGGAGGTTCTTTCAGAAGATGGGTGGTACAGAACAGGTATTCCTTTTAGGTAGTACCACTTTTATGATGTGCGTTACAGGCGATATTGTTGAATTGCTACCTGGAAACAGGATCTCTGTGATTGATAGGAAGAAAGATATTTTCAAGGTACAAAAATAACCTCAGGAATGTGTATTTATTATGATTGTAGCTTTCTCAAGGTGAATTCATATCCGCTGAAAATGTGGAATGCAAATACCTGCTTAGGTTTTTTCCCGCTCTTCTCCTATTGTTGCACTTACCAAGTACAGCCGTTATGTAGCTCAAATACTCGTGTATGGTGACGCCAGCCGTTCGTGCCTGGTGGCTCTCGTTTCTCCCAACGAACCTGTCCTTGCCGCAGAGTATCCACACCTTCGCGTCGAGCCCCCCACAACAACACCAGCTGACTCCTCCACCCCTCCACCCATGATAGACTACTCCCGAATCGATGCTGCCGTGGAGCAGGCGGTCCTTGAAGACCTCAAGCAAGTTCACGCCGCAGCCGGCATGACACCGCTGCAGCGAGTTCACGCCGTGAGGATAGTGCCGCCGTTCTCAGTGGAGAACGGGATGCTCACGCCCACACAGAAGGCAGTACGCACCAACATCAAGAAAGCATACCTGAAAGAGATAGAGGCCATGTACGGCTCTCTGGAAGCAACAAAGAGCCTCGTATAATGCCTCCATTTGAACAACCCTGTAGACTGAGGGTTGGCAACAGATTTAAAACAATCTTGATTTTGCTCTTTTCCTGAATTTCACGCCGGCGAATCAAAACATAAAGCGGGAATTAACAAAAAAAAAAAGAAACACAACGCACGGTAGCGGAGCGGTGTAAATAACGAACACACATCGTAACTTGAAGAGAGAAGATGGGATCTCTGGACTCGTTGTTGGGTAGGCTGGAAGTCATTTACCTCGAAACCGCGGAAAAAAAAGCACCCGAGTCGGACAAAAAGGACGAAAAGGTAGACCCTTTTACGACAAACAGACTAGCCATCGCTGAAGAAATCAGAGAGCTCAAGAAGGTTTGTTTTTTGCTTTTTGCTTTGATCCACTGCTCCTTTTGCATTCTGTGAAGGAAGCTCCTTCAAGTCTTACACTTGTGAACTAGTTAATTGTTGACAGAGACCAAGTTGCTGGTGAAAATCCTAGCTCAGTTGAAGCTGTGAGAATGTCCGCAACGATTCGCACACAACTCGTTGAATTGGAAAAGCACATCCAAATGCTCAAAGGAGGGCACGATAAGGCTGTAGCGCGGTACGAGAAAAAGGTAAAAACAAGAGTCTCTTGTATTTTCCCCTGACCTCTGTTAGAAAGCAAGCAAAGGGAAACCCGATCTTGAGCTGGAAGATAAATTCCAACTTCGAGGTGAAGCAATTCAGTGTGCTATGGACAATCTTGAGGAGTGCCGAAACATGGAAAGAAAACGTTTGGGTGGTCCTGCTTTCATTCCTGGCAGAAGTTAGTGCCACATATTCTAATACAATTTCACAACACTGATTTCGTGGTAGATGCCGCTGCCCCCACTTCTTTGCCAAATATTGATGATCCCAGATTTCAGGAGCTCAAACGTCGTGACGAAGAAATTGTATTTCACACTCACTATTCCTTCTTCTTATTATTATCGTCAGGATACTGTTCTTGACAGCATAGGAAATAAAGTTCATGCACTCCATGGGATTGCGGTAATGTCAAATAAAATTTCTAACCTATCCTCACACAAAGACAGATTGAAATGAACGAAGTTGCACACAAACAATCAGATCAGATAGACAAAATCGCCGACAACGTAGATGACCTCAATCAGCAGCTCATATCTGCCAACAAACAGATGAAAGAAATTCTCGAGAAGGTTAACGCACTTAGAATTCTTTATTTGTAACAATGCAAAAACCACAGTTGCGGTCACCTGACAAGTTCATCCTGGATTTCATTCTCATCTGTGTCCTATTGGGTACATTTTTCACAATGGTTTTTCCACTCAGTGTCAATAGGTGTGGCAGGCATGGTGTACACAGTCATAAAAGACCGTATTTAATTCCCAATGGAGTAGTGTAAATAACCAAAAATCTTTGTTCACTTTTCACAAGGCCAGTTTTTCTCTTTTCCCTAATGGTCCCATAATCTCGTGCCAAAATGGAGGGGAGAAAGTAGTCTCAAGCAGCCGGCAGGTTTTCGTGAGATGATGGCAATTCAATTTGCATTTGTTTGAATTTGTAGACACGCTCTTAAAATGGTACAAAACCAACATCTGACCCACTTTTTTTTTTTTTGGCTTGGTTGTGACATTAAAAATCTAGAAGTTCTATAGAAGAGCACAGCAGCATTTGTGTCTATCAGCAAAAAGTAGTGGTGCTTCATCCCGTTCAACGTCCAAATCTTCGCGGGCTGCTGAGGTGCTTATAGTATTCATGAAGCTATCAAAGGTTGTTTCCACACCGTGGTTCTCCATGGCACTGCAACAGGCCCTGTTGCATTTTAGTTGTTGCATACAACAATATGAAAGTAACCAGGCACAAAATCCATTTTCCTTCGAGAAGGCTTCCAGTTCTTCATCAGTTTTACATCGTTTGTTCACGGGACAGTCTATCTTTTAGTGTTTTTGTGTTGATTTGTTGAGTGCTTGCCTGTACCTTGGTTGCAATCAAAAAAGTTGGAATGTCTTGTTCTGTACAAGTCTTTATTGCATTCTTCCAAGTGAGTACATTGTCAAATGAGGGTAAACTGGATATGTCAAAAAGTATAAAGAATCCATCAGCCCCGCGGAGGTAAGACTGTACAAGTTAGTGTTGACAAAACTTATTTGTTGTTGGACCGTTGTCATTTCTCGATATTTTTCTTGGCCTTGTTGGAGCAAGAAGATTAGAGTTTGAATAATTCACGCTGCGATACCGGCAGTATCCCAAATTTGCACATTGGTGTCTCTCCATACTATTGTGATAAACTCCACTCCGGTCTTGCTGATTTTAAGAGGTAAAAAACCTCGGGTAAATTACATACTGTTGTGGGAACTTCAGTGTTGAACGACCTATTTGCGAGACGAGACACAAAGCAGGTTTTCCCTTGTCTTGTGAGTAGGAGGAAGAAAGTAAAGGGAAGGTCGCTACCGACTCCTGAATCACCCAAAATTACAACTTTAGTAGGTGGTTTATCCTGCAAGAGTCGTTATCCATAACACCAACACCGTAGATCCCGCACCTACCATCAAATGACTGCGATCATACAATAAAGTGCCAAAACAGAGGGAAAAGTAGATTCCCGGAAGGGCATCGAACAAAAAAAAAAGTGCCAAAAGTAAGCCCCTGGCTGGGCTATTCTTTCCACTTCTTTCTAGTGAGAGCCAAATGGCCACGACGTGGTTGATGGCGAGGCGCCGCCAAAGGCAGCAGCACCCAAGTTGGAAGCGGAGCCAAACGTGGGCATCCCCGTGCCGAGCTGTGATGTCGATCCAAACGTGGGGATGGAGTTGCCCAGCTGCGACGTGGAGCCAAATGCAACTGCACTGCCGCTCCCAAGAGCCGAAGTGCTGCCAAATGAGGGCTGTGTGGACTTGGAGCCAAACACACTGCCGGTATTTGGTGGTTGTGGATGTGGTTGTTGTTGCGATGGTGATGAGGATGGGTTGCCGAATACTTGTGTTGAGGGGAACAGGCTGGCGGTTGCTGTTGGGTTGAACGGGCTGGATGGTGGTTGAGCTCCTCCAAAGAGGTTTGTGCCGCTTGGTGATGAGGTTGAGGTGGCTCCGAAGAGGTTGGTTCCGGTTATTGCACTGCCGAGGAATGAGGTGGGTGGTGTGGTGTTTGCGCCGAATATGCTTGCGGTTGGGGCTTTTGCAAACACGCTGCCTTGAGGTGTGGTTGGAGGTGGCGTGGGTGCTGATGGAGGGGTAAACCCCGGGCTCGTTGGCGTTCTGGTGAATATACTGTTTGTAAGGGGTGCTGCATTGAATGGGGTCGGAGTGGAGGGTGCCACTGAGAACGGGCTTGTAGGGGTGAAGGAGGTCGTAGTTGATGTGGTCGTTGGCTGAGAAATCTGACCTGGATTTGTGTTAGAATTGAGAATGTGCCTTCACATTTTACCAAAAAGAGGTTGAATAGAAATAGTTCCTGGTGGTGTTGGAGAAGGGGATATTGCAGGTTGCTCCGTTGCCCCACGCTGGGACGAAGGTGCAGTGCCTTGGGGTGTAGAACTACTACCACCTATGAAAATAAGTGCAAGGTGATTTCAAGTTGCTTACCTGATGGGATGAGAGAAACAAAACCAAACTGGGGAATTATAGACGCAAGTGGTGGTGCACTAGCAGGTGATTGTACTGGTTGTGTATTAGAAGGTGGGAATCCTGTAGATATAACTGGGAGTGAAGAGGGTGGTGTAGGAGAAGCAGGACGCTCCGGTACATCAGATGGTTTACCACTGAAAATCGGAGTTGCTACCGTTGATTGAAGGCGTTGTTGAAGTGGTGCTATTGGCATTGGGGTACTAGGGAGTGGGGACAGAGAAGAGGGAGGCTGATTGTTTTCTGTTTTGAATAGTGATGGTGTTATCGGCGAGGGTGGGGTAAGTGGCTCCACTGGGGGGGTACTTATTGATGGTGTTGGTGTCTTCACTGTAGAGGGGACAACAGATGAGGCTAATGAAGGCTGGGTAACTTTGGGGGCCTCAGTGGTTGTGGAAGTTGGTGTAGTGCTTGAGATCTCAGTAGTTGTAAAAGTTGGTTGAATGTTCTTATGTTTCCTTTCTTCAGTAGCCGTCTCCGTTATTAACTTTGGCTTGTGCCGCAACTTCATAATGGGTTTATGTGACTTTAGTTTACTTGACATTCTTCCCTTTCTTACTGGTGCCCTTTGTATTTTTTTTTTATGCTTTGGGTGGACTGTGTCACTGCTAGGTTTTTTTTCCTTGAAATCGTCGCTATCTTGCTCTTCTGTACTTGCCTCACTTGCCTGCCCTTCAGTAGCTTCACTATCTTCACTGTCTTCACTACTTTTGGCCTCACTGTCATGGCGGTCCTCATTGCCGGAGCTTGATTCATCTCTTGGGAACTCTGGCTCCCGGCTAACTTTGTGCTGATGTTTTTCAAGTTCATTGTCACTTGAACTGTCACTGTTATTTGTGATGACTGGTGGATCCAATTCTGAATCAGAAGACACATCTGGGGGAGGACTTAGCGGCCGCTGTAGGGTAGGTTCTCTGGGAACAGAGATTTCAGTGCTTGGTAGTGTGAAGATAGAATTAGATTGCTGTATAACTGTCTGTTTAGGAGTTTGTGGAACAGTAAACCCTGAGATCTGTGGCGGACTCAAATTGGTTGGTGGTATGTTCATGCTGGGGGTTGTGGACTTGTTAATTGGAAGCCGTGTGCTGGTACTGGATTCGGAATTGAGTGCAGAGTTCGATATTCCAGTGGGTAAAGCTGTTGGTGGTACTGGCTCTTTGAGTACTGGCAGTTGCTCTGTTTCTTTAGTTGTGACCGTCTGGTTTTGCTTGGGGAGGAATGGTACTGATTCACAGGGTGATGTGGGTGGAACGGGAGGAGTTTGTATCTTTGGAGCTGCTGGAGCAGTCTGTTCCGGTTGTGTGGGTGCGGGGTGCAAATCATCTGTACGTTGGGCTCCGCAATGCTTTTCAATGCACGAGATTTGATAAGATGGAAGCTTGGGAGGGGCAGATATTTGTGGTGTGGCTGAAGTATTGCTTGGTAACGGTGATGGTACAGTGGGTGGTAATGGTGATTGATCTGTTTTGGAAGTGGTTGTTGGGGTCGACAGGGTTGAGTCCTTTGAGGGTGAAATTGGGTGAAGGGGGGGGTAGTGAAAGTTGGGATTGTGCAATCTTTGGGAAATATCATTAATGTATTTATCAATGAGACATGATGCCTCATGCAGTGAAGTAATTGGCGTTGTTGGTGGAGGGGTGTAAACTGGTGAGTAATATCCTCTTTGTACAAAGAATGCACGTCAGTGAAAATGATTGGGTAAATTTCACACACTCTTCCACTGGTTGTGGGGTCCAATATTTTTTGTCGTAGGTGGGCTTCTTGATAGGCGTAGCAGTGTGAGTAGCAGGTTGATGTACTTGATATACACAGTGAGATAAAATGAATATCAAGAAAGGCTGCACACATAGTCCAATGCTGGAGACAAGAGCGTGAACCTTCCTCACAGCATTTGCAGTAAAAAGGTTGAGGGAATAAGGTGTCTCTGAGCACAAGCAGCTGTAGTGAAGTTAACAACATGTATTTAAGTGACCTAGCTACCTGATTAAACGCAAAAAGGATTCTAATTGGAGAACTTTTCCATTTACAGCCTGTACAATAATTAAGGAAAGAATTAAAGTGTAGAAGAAACATTTAGGATATCGCTACACCAATCATAACGCCACTTTAAAAGAATGTAATTGGGAGGCTTGCATGAAATAATCTTTAAATGATATTTCATAACAGAGGTTTGTCCTGTTGTCCATTAAAAGGAATCTTGGAACACCAAAATAGACACCATGCAAAAAAGAAATATGGTCATGCATAGTTAGTATGCGAGATCCAAGAACAGTGGTTTCGGCACAAGTTTCCTGAATTGTGTGCTGCATATTGTTGAGGCTTGTGCTAAAAGTGTCAGGGCAATGTATCCCTGACCGAACTCTGCGTTTCAGCTCAATTGGGAAAGGGGTCAGTGCAACTCTTTAAGTAATGCTAACATACTTGTAAAAGGGATTGTCCGAAGACGATTTTTGATTGCAAACTGGAAGTTGTTGATTGACTTTTGATTGGAGTAGGTGTTGGAACTTTTATGGGTGTTGCGATTGGAAGTGCAGATTGGACTCTTTTCCTGGGTGTGAAGTTTGGAGAGGAGGATGAAGGTGTCTTAAGGCGCGTGCCTGAAGGAGCACACCTGATGGGTGTTGAAGGAAGGGGTGATGGTACTTTGAGAGAAGATAGTTTATTTTTGGTAAGTGTGTGGTTCAATGCTATGTAGAGATGAGTGTCATTTCCCTTGAAGAATATTAGGATAAGCAATTATGGGATCTTTACCTTGTGGAAATATGTTAATCCAGTGGGTCTTGAATCTGATATTCTAGGTTAATTCTCTTCCAAGAGAGAAAATAAATAATAAGAAATGTAATGTACTCACTCACAGAAAACGTGGACTCAGTGAGGCTCTTATCGACTACTTTGAGGTCTGGAGAACAAGGCACCATAAATATCATCAGGTCCCTTAATTGTAGGTCAGTTCAGTGGACCAAATCAAATGGTGGCCTACCATGGAACTAAGCAAACACCATGCAATTTTGCAGACACTGGCACCTTGAAAGGCATAGCTTTGATGAGCTTATGCTCCATGCTACGCAGATTTATAGTACTCTATTATTTGAAAAAAAACTGAACAGTTAAAAGAGAGGATAACTTTGGGCACTAACAATTTCAAAGAACCTAAGCTGAGCAGGAGTATCGTTGCGAGTGGGCGCACCCAATACCATCAGTGCAGGAAAGGGCCAAAAAACAAAGGTAGCTACAGGACAATCAATTTCATATCAGTCTACTGATAAAACATACTACTCAGGCAAGACGTATGTAGCAGGGAAATTAAATCCATATCACTCACAAGAACAAGTTGTACGTTCCCCTGTTTTGTGACAAGTGCTATGTGGGCACCACTTGGATGCCATGCCCCTGTGTCAAGGTGGGATTTATGGAATTGTCCAGTGGGATGCACACCACAAGTATATGGGGAATCAGGTGATTCAGGTACTTCACTCACCTCTAAACTGTACTCTGCTACACCATGAAACCGCACAACAAAAGAGCCCTGCTCAGTGCACACAAGCAAGAAATTGTTCACTGGGCTCCAAGACATATCTTCCACATTCAACCACCTTTTCCTCACAGTGTCGACATGTCCTTGCTTGCTCACACCAATTTCTTTCACATATGCCGTGGCAGTTGCAACATGAAATCCAAGTGCAAAGACATGCAACTCGCGGTGTGGGTGTGACACAACAGCCACAAAGGTTCCATCATGCGACGTGCACACTCTCGTGCACGGCGGACCTCGCACCATGTGCAAACTCAAATCCCCAGCGCCGCGCAACTCCAAGCCTTATGTAATTAAACAAAGGGGAAAAAGCGAATTGAACAGACACAGGAGAGAAAACCAGCGTTGCTTTAACACGCAAAGACTCGCGACAACGACGACGACGGCGCATGAGAATCAGACGACGTACGTACCGCGAGACGTGGCGCAACAAACGACCTGGTGCGAAAGAGACACGGCCACAGTTGACCCCCCTCCGCCGACGTGTGTCTCCTCAGTGGGAAAAAAATCGCATCTCGCTTCGCCTACCGGTACCACTTCCCCGAGCGCGCTGCGCATCACCTTGGTCTTGGAACGAAATTATTGTCCGATCTACAATTTCCTCTTGGTTCTTTGAGACTATCGAAGGGCTCAATATGGAACGCACTGGCAAATGTCGCCTGCGTGGGGCAACTGATGTCTTAAGGAACCACAAACACTTAGTGACAGCAACCCCAGACAGCTCTTCAGTGAAATCACAATCCAAAAAAAAAAAAACAAGGTGCAACGTGGGCACTTCGTTGTTGGGACCGATCCGTTATTAAACAGACGCTAAAATGCAAACCCAACAACAAAAGCAAGAACACAAAGCAAAACAAACATAATAACAATAAGGACAACAAAGCCAACAAAACCAAACAACAAATGGGGTCAGTGTTTGCCAAGCTGTTTTCGGGACTTGGGAGGAAGGACATGAGGATACTGATGGTTGGGCTCGACGCTGCCGGCAAAACCACCATCCTGTACAAACTCAAACTGGGCGAAATCGTGACCACCATCCCAACGATCGGGTTCAATGTTGAGACCGTGGAGTACAAGAACATCGACTTCACAGTGTGGGACGTGGGCGGCCAAGACAAAATCAGGCCCCTCTGGAGACACGTACGCTCGTCATCCATCTCCTCAAATTACAAATTCTATAACTGAAAAAGGAAGTGAAAAAAAAAAAATTACTAGTAGTACCTCGAATCCAAAACCTAACCCAATCCTCCACAGTATTTCCAGAACACACAAGGGTTGATATTCGTTGTCGACTCGAACGACCGCGAAAGAATATCAGAGGCGCATGATGAACTTCAGAAAATGCTCAACGAGGATGAGCTGAGAGAGGCCATTGTTCTGGTGTTTGCCAACAAGCAAGACCTACCCAACGCAATGACTGTTTCTGAGCTTACGGACAAACTCGGGATGCACACACTGCGGAACAGGAAGTGGTTCATACAGGCCACTTGTGCCACTTCCGGTGATGGCCTGTATGAGGGTCTGGACTGGCTATCTCACAATTTGGCACGCTCGTAGCTACTACCTGCCTAGCCATTGTCTACTATTGTAATTTATTGCTCTCACAAGTTGTGGGGCATGTGGTTTAAAAAACAATTTAGAATTTCTTCTATCTTCCTTTTTTTGTGTCACATACAAAAATCTGACGACCACAAAAAACCAGTAAGGTTCTACAAATTGCGGTTGAGAACAATGGAGGGTCCAGACTCATCGTACTCCGACCTGTCAATCACCACTGCTGAAAAAGAATCCATTGAGGATAGTGCAGAACCACCAATCCAAACACCGTACTTGCGTTCGGGGGGTGTACTGACTTTTATTGTCCTGGTTGGGGCAAGTGCCACCATTTCTTTGGTCATGCGTTCTGCAATTCCTTGAAACATTGTGGAACCTCCAAAGAGCATGATATTGCGAAATAATTCTGCGTGGATTTCCTCATCACACTTCATTATGGAGTTGAAGCACGACTTGTGGAGGCCTTGTGAATTCCGACCAAGAATGAATTGTGGCTGGAACAACCCCTCTACGCATGTGAAGCGCTCGTGCCCAACACTGATAACTTCTCCATCGGGAAGTTCATATTGCTTCTGGATTTCAGAGTCAGTCTTCCCTTTTTCCACTGCATAGTCAAGAGCAACGTAGCCTAGCTTCTCTTTTATATCCCTTACTATCAGGCCCGACGAACGGGGATACGGAGCGAATGGGGCTTCAGGTAAAAGTTGTGCCAAGTGGTTTGTAATATCACACCCGGCAATATCCTCTCCAATTACTGCAGCTTGAGGCCAAAGATTTTCGTATATGGGCACAATTTGAGTAACGCCTTCACCACACACCACAGAGGTGCCTGTGGATTTTCCACAACTGTAAAGAGCAAGAAGGGGCTCAATACCCAACGCGAAGCCTGGGACACTGAACTGCTCGAAGAGGAGCGTGGCCATGCGCTCTCTGTCACTCTCTGGATTGAATGGAGTCCTGCTGATCAACACTGTGAAATCTGAAGGCTCAACTCGAAGTTCATCATAGAAGGTGTAGTGAAGCAGCTTCTCAACTTCCTCCCAGTTTGTTACAATCCCTCGTCGTATTGGATAGTTGAGGTTGAGTATCCCTGGCACCAGAAAAGCCAGGTAAGTACAAAGATCCTTGAAAAAAAAAAAAAATTTGTGTTTGCATGCTGATCACCTCTCTTGCTCAATGCGGAATCACCTGCAAACAGTCCAGGGCCCATCCCAACAAGAGTAGGACCCCTAGGCCTGCCAATCACAGACTGTAGAAGACTTTGTTACTCATTTTAAAAAAAAAAAACCGCTTTTTTTTTACAGGGAAGACTGCTCTAGGGGCGTCGTCACCCCCAAATCCCGCCTTGGTAGTCCCTGATCCAAGATCCACCACTAGAGTCGTTGTCGTGTCTGTTGCCGCCATGGCAGGTCCCCGTGTTACGTTCGTTGTTGTTGGCGGTTACTCTATTCTTCACCAAAACAAGACAAGCCGTTCTTTTCGTTTGTTTTTTTTGTCTCGTTGTCATCCAAGTTGGAAACCGGGGTTGGTCGTGTCATTTTGAGGCTCTCCAACTGTATTGCCCTACAAGCAATGCTGTCTGAGGAAAGTGGCGAAGTCAGGCAGCGACTCACGCAGGGTGGGGTCGCCGGCCGACCCACCCAGTAGCTTCACAGTGACAACGCAGTCAGAAGGGCTGAGGCTCTGCACCATCACTTCCACGCCAACTGCAGGCTCTGGCTGCTGCTGCTGCTGCTCGGTACTCCTTGATGCCGCAGCCGTGGGTCGCGGTTGTGGTTGTGGACGTGGCTGTGGCTGTGGCTGTGGTTCAGATACTGTGGGTGTGTTGTTGCTTGTGCTTGGGGCTTGGGGTGGTGTTTTCGATGGTGGAGTTGAATTTGTTGATGAGGATGAGGTGGTGCAGGTGGAGGGGTTGTAGGAGGTGGTGTTGGTGAAATTTGGTGCAGAAGAAGAAGAGGGGGGCAGTTGTGTGGTCCCTTCAGTGAAACTGACAAAGGTTGAGTGCGGAATGGATGCCACCATTATACAGGATGAGGATTTGGTTTTGGCGCCGGGGTCAAGCTTCTTTAATGAGCTGAGAATTTGTTGGGGAAGCCCATTGGACGATGTGGTGCGGAATGAGTAGTCTATTCTTGAATGTGCATTTTGTTTTCGTACTTTGGCAAGTCGGGTCTAGGGTTTGTTCAGTAAGTTTGGGAAAACAATAAACATAAACGCACTTGCAAACGGGCTTGAACTTGATCATCAGATAAAGACCATGCAATTACCCACCTTGTTGTATTTCCTTGTTGCAGTTCAGTGGTCCGAATGTTCCGAATCTGTGAGTGTGAGTCCTTCAACCAAACATCTTGGACAAACATTATTCTGTCCTAACAGCTGTTGGATAGGTTTAAGACTAGCTTTGCACCCCAGCAATGACGTCCACCATCTCAAAAGTAATTTAGAAAGTAAGGAAATGGGATACTGGAAACGTCACCTGATTCGACCTTTGAGAGAAATACTCTCATCTATCATTTTCTGTACAAATTCAACTTCACCTCCATGTGTCACCAATTCACTTGTTGTAGCTGTGCATGTCTGTAAGAGTGAGAATTGCTTCTTCCTAACTTCTTTACGGTTTTTGGATTCTGCCCTGTGAAGGAAATATCTGGAAAAAAGGGAGGATTGCACATGGTAAAATCGAAGTCACCTCTACATTAGGTTAGAAATTCGTATACTGTGTACAGCAATACTTGTCAGGGAGTGAAGATAGTAAAAGTGAATCATCTGGCGGCTTAGCCACCGTGATTAGATGTTCCAAGTGGTTCAGTGCTATATTTTTCCTTGCCCATTCAATTGACATTTCATCAATATCTGACAATTTCAGAAAAGTAATGTCTTGGCGGTTTTGACATTCACCTGTAGCAAAGAAACTCCAACTATAAATTCGAGCACCCAAAAGGGGGTAAATGCATGATGCACCTGTTCCACTTCATAAGTTTTAGTTATGATAATTACTTGGAGGGTTATTAGGGTTTTAGTCACTCACATGTCAATGCCATGTATGGCAGAGCTACCACGCTGAGGTAAAATTTCATCTGCTATCCATTGAATGTAGTTTGCCCTGGATGGTACCTTGCAAAATAAGTGGTGGTTATGTTTTTTTAAGGGGAAAAAAAAACTAAAACTCACTGTTGGGCACAGATGATCAGGGTGAAGTTCAACATTAAGGTTGTACCAAAACCGTAATAAATGGACAGTGAGTGACCTGACCGCCTCTGGGTCCTTCCAATTTATACTTCTCTTTCTTCTATTGACGCTGCCAGTTGTCGATGAGCCAAGAGGAAGGAGGAGGAAGAAGAAGAAAAAGCCCAAGAGGCACGGCGAGGACACACAAAGGTGAAAAGTCAGGATACAACGAAGCCATGTGAACAAAATCAGGGCGCTCTCGGTGCACCGCCCGCAAGTTGACATTGCCCACAACCTCCCCCCCCGACATGCCCTAACAACTTGAACTAGGAAGGTGATTGATGGTGGGGGTTGGCTACCCGAGAATCCGGACACACCGAGTTTCGTTGTATTTGTGCACTCGGGTGGCTGGGGTGGGTCCTGAAACGCTGATTGTGGGCAGCCTGAGAAAAAGGGAGAACAAAAAGGGACTCTGGGAGCCAGCAGTTGCAACGTTTAATATCTCTAATAGATCTGCTATGGACGCCACCACTATCACAACGACACCTTCTTCGGCACCTACGACTACGGCAACAACATCCACGTCGTTGTCGTCACCAACAACGGACGCCTCGCATGTGGTTTCCACGGAAACGATAACCGGAACAGGTGGTGCCAGCACTACAACAACGCCCACGCCAACGGCAACGGCCATGCCCACGACAACGACGACGACGGCGACGGCGCCGCCTACCTCGGCAAGCAGCGCGGCGGTGGGCGGAGATCCCCTGGAAATTCGGTCGGTTATTGCGCAGTTTGTGTCTGCTGAGGACGGCCAGAAAAAGGGGTCCCAGATGGAGATGCCTGTGGAGACCACTGCCGCCCAGTTATCCGAAATCATCAACGCCATGCTTGCCAATGTTCTCACCCTGATTTCAAACTCGATTATATATTTAGAATTTCGTGACAACTCACTTACCAACTAAAAAATCCAGGAGGAACCTCTGCCGTATGCTTTTTATGTTGATGAAGAGCAGGTCAAAACAACACTCCCTCGAAATAAGATTACTTCATCGGAACAAATTGTGGAAATTGTATACATGCCACAAGCAGTGTTTAGGGTAGGAAGAATCTTTCCCTGAGATGTGTTTGAATAATATCAAGGTCTGGCCAGTCACCCGAGAATCTGGAACTTTAACGGGTCACACAAATTCAGTTATCAGCGTGCAGTTCAATTCCAATGGTACCAAGCTCGCAAGTGGCTCAGGAGATCTAACTGTAAGATTGTGGGATATTCTGACACATACCCCATTACAAACCCTCAGTGGTAAGCCCCCCCACCTTTTGTCTTTGAGCTTACTTCAACAGGACACAAAGACTGGGTTACATGCCTCGCTTGGTCTCCTGATAATAAAATCCTGGCATCTGGCTCAAAAGATGGGGAGGTAAGACTATGGGATGCTGACAGAGGTACCATTTTTGCAATTCCATTGGAGTCTTACCTCAAAAGGAAAGTTCCTTCCTCCTGCACTCAAAGGTCATAGTGGATTCATAAGTATGCTGGCTTGGGAGCCTTTGGCCACGTATGCTTGTGTGACCAGATAAGGGCCTTGTACTTATTTTTTGCCTTAGAAATCCTGCATGCAATAGACTGGCGAGCGCTGCGAAGGATTCTACAGTACGGATATGGGACACATCAACTCATCGGTTAGTGCTGTCACTCTCAGGTTTGGAATAGTCCAATTTTCCTTGCATCTTGATCAGTTTTACTTAAGGTAACATCAGGTCATACGCAAGCTGTCATGTGTGTCAAGTGGGGAGGGAAGGGATTGATCTATACAGGAAGCCGCGACAGACTCGTCAAGGTTCGAACCCTTCAAGTACTTTGATTTTTCCAGGTTGAGCAACATTAGGTTTTCAATTCACAAGGACAACTGGTCCGTACACTTAAGGGACATGCCCACTGGGTGAATACCATGGCCCTCAGCACGGATTTTTGCCTTCGAACTGGCGCATATGATCACAATTTCACAGAGCCAGAATCCTTAGCCCAAGGTACGCACTTCCTTGTTTAGTATTGAGTTGACTTCATCTATGTAGCACATACACTAGCTGCTGAAAAATTTAAGAAGCATGTATCAACAACCACTCCAAATGGAAGTGCTGCCGGCGAACGCTTGGTCACAGGGTAAATATGTTTCACGTCAATTTTCATTTATTCAACTTTGTAATAATGCAGCTCAGATGACGGAACGCTTATTCTGTGGTCAACGGATACATTTAAACAAATTGCAAGACTCACAGGGCATCAACAACAAGTCATGTTTGGTAATTTTGTTAATTTCTCTTACAATAAATGGCTAAGATTTTCACAATAAATAACACGTGTGCAGTTTCATTCTCCCCTGACGGTAGATTTATTGCTAGTGGCTCGTATGATAAATCAGTCAAAGTCTGGGATGGATATACCGGCAAGTATGGAGTCACAAGATATCCTATTCCAACTAAACTGTGACAGATTCCTTGCAACACTACGAGGCCATGTGGGCGCAGTTTATCAAATTTCGTGGTCATCTGACAGCAGGATGTTTGTCACTGGTTCCAAGGATTCTACAATGAAGCTTTGGGATGCCAGACTCATGAAGATGAAGTTCGACCTTCCTGGGCATTCCGACGAGGTGAGACATAGTCACACCCGCAATTGCT
>JAHLWZ010000725.1:34203-61406 GCA_020536535.1 Pelomyxa schiedti
ATGTTTGTCACTGGTTCCAAGGATTCTACAATGAAGCTTTGGGATGCCAGACTCATGAAGATGAAGTTCGACCTTCCTGGGCATTCCGACGAGGTGAGACATAGTCACACCCGCAATTGCTTACAACCATTACGTTAGGTTTTCACTGTTGATTGGGCACCAAATGGTGACTGTGTAGCTTCAGGTTCATTTGATCACTCACTCAAAATGTTTGTTACTTGTCCTCCTATAAATGACCTTGACCACAACTCAGATGGAGAAGATAAACTCGACTCCAACTCCGATCCCACAATTGGAGGATGGTGGGACCCAAGTGGAAACAGATAACGATTACAACACCACAACACTCGAAAAAATGTCGGAAAATGAACATTTTTCGATCTCTCCTTTTTTTTTCCAAACAAAAAACAACCCCCAACGACGCAGTAACGAGGAATTTTTGACGGTTTACGGCCGAAATGACCACGAGACGTAGTGGAGTAGCGATAATGGGATGCCTGTTGGCGGTGGCGCTTTTTGTCGAACGAGGATGTTCCTTTCCTGTTGACATTGATTCAGCTTTGACAGTGACCTTGACGTGGGACAATGAAGATGCCGGTTGGGTGGACTTTTTCCTTTTTTTTTTTAGTACTCTGTTCTCTATGTGTAAACAACACCATATTTATGCACTACGAACCGACTTCATAAAACCAAAACAATGACAAATAAATTCATTTAGACTTGGACCTTCATGTTGTGGCTGGGAACAGCAACGAGGACTGGCCTTGCCATATCTACTTCTGGGATATGGAATCCGATATCATTTCCTCACCAGGTGATGAGAGTGGGATGAGTTCCAGTGAGGGCGCCACTGTTACTCTCTCTGGGGACTGTGAAGAAAACTGCAACACTGTGGGTGAAGTGATGACCTTCTCTTCACCAATCCAATGCAACTTATATGAGCTATGGGCAAATATTTACACTGACACTCTAACACCAGGTACTGTCTTCTCTTTTCTGTGATAGAGAGGTTTTATCCTTAGTTTTTTTTACCTAACATTTTTGTTTTCCCAACAGGGCCTGCATGGGCTGACACTGGTGCCTATGTTACGGTATCCTCAGATTCCACAAACTATTCCTGGGCAGTCCCTCTCGTTTGTATCTTGTCTTTTCCCACTCCCCACTTAGTTGCTTTTTCTTTCTTAAGTATCCATCTGAGCTAGCCGAGGACCCGTCTCTGTCATGGTGGAAAATAGGAAACCTTACAGTAGGGAGCACAACTGAATTCCTGTTTTCAGACATGGGCTCTGGGGATGGCCTATTTATCAACACCGCATTTCCCAACAACCCAAATGTTCCCTCAGAGTGCGGGACCGTGTACTGCAGTGACTCCCCACATTACTACCCAACCCTATTCACTGCAATTTTCATGACCCTGTCACTTCTACTGCTGTAGTATCTTTTTCACTACTACCCGAGTTGTACAGAACAAAAAAGAACGAAAAAACAAAAAAAAAATTCTTCTTTTTCGGCAGTTGCACCTGTTTAATTGAGGCCCGACGATAACGCACGATTAATTGGCTGCGCGTCGCCAACAACAATGTCCGGCAAACGAAGAGGCGGAAAGACCAGGGGAAACAACCGCGGGCCGAAACGACGCAGGACTGAGGACGAAGACTCGTACTACGCCGAACCAAGGCCTTCTTTCGGTATTACTCTAGTCCCATAATTGCGTGCTTGAGTAGTGCTGTAAGGGTGTTAAGTCATGTGGCTGGTGGATGGTTTTCCTATTGTTTTTTTTTGGTTTTTGCTTTTCCCTTGACCACAGAGGGTTACCATCTTTTTGACCACTTTTTCTTTTTGTAAATCACAGTACAACCTGCTCATCAGAGGTATCCCACAAAACGTGGCCTACAGCAACAACGAAAAGCATTGAAAGCTACCAACCAAAGTGCTCTTTCCTCCCCTCCTTCCCCATCAGGAAACAAACACACAACACCAAATGATACACACCCAAGCTTCTCTAAAGGAACCAAGACTGCAATAACAAAATCATCCACAGACACAAAAGCGAAAGCAACAGGAAAACCCAAACCAACCCCAAAAACAAAATCAACATCCACCCAGCTTACCTCAATAACAACCTCAACATCAACAGCAGCAATTGAGAAAAAACCCAGTGCTCCAAAATCCAAATCAGCTCCAAAATCAGAACCAACATCCAAAATCACCAAGGCAATTAAATCCAAACTAACCACTACCCCCAGTACTACCGTGGCACCCAAGAAAAAGAAAAAAACTGCAGGGAAGAAAAAGGCATCTGACCAACAACTAACTGGCGCTTCACAAGTCGCTCAGTCTACACCAAAGACCTCTACAAAGTCGGCCCCCAGGAGTACGGATCCAACAGGTTCCTGCCCATACAATCCTATTTAATCCAGCTGCGAAATTAACAAATTTCTACAAGTATCTCCATTTGACAAATTACTCTCAATGATATCAACAACATCGACCACTTCTTCTCGCTTCTCTGTAGCAAAAAATGATATCCCTTCACCTGCATCTGTGTTAAGTGAAAATCCACCTACACTGATAGTTAATAGCACAATCACTACCAAAAGTAACCTAATTCTTTGCTTTTTAAACTACTAACTTACACGTAGAAAACACTCCCACCTTGGAAAGTGCGGCAGCAAGTGTTGTCTCTGTATCTCCATCTATCACATCTCCCAAAGCCGTTGAAGTACCCATAAATACCAAGGCCTCTCACAAGAAGCCACTCAGAGGCAGGAAACAAAAAAAGGCAGTGAAATCGACTGATCCAGAAGGTTTGGCTCGTTGAACATCATGAAGTACTCACACACTCAAGGTTTGGAACCTCCAGCAAACAATGCCAAATCACACACTACAGCAAGCACTGACGAGAGTAGTGTACAAGAAGACAACAGTCTAGAGACAGGAAGAAAACTAGATGATGCCTTTGCGTATCCAGCTGCAAAAAATGAATTTGAGAGGTCTTTTACATACCCTTACCTAACCTCAAACCCTTGAATAGATGGGCTTATAAGGAACTGCCCAATCCTCTACCTTCTGAATACCTCTCAGAGTCTGAAGGTGAAGACAGTGACCATGAAGATAGCGAAGGAGCTACTGAGGAGGTGAATACTGCGAATGAACCAGAAGAAGGAGAGGAAGGAGAAGAGGAAGAAGTGGAAGCGGAAGATGATGATGATGACGAAGAAGGAGCAGAGGAAACGGAGCAAGTGGACGATGAGGATGAGGATGAGGATGAAGACGGAGACGGAGATGACGTGGAAGTGGATGAAAAGGAGGAAGAGGAAGAGGAAGAGGATGAGGAAGAGGAAGATGAAGATGAAGATGAAGAAGACGAGGATGAGGAAGAGGAAGAGGGAGAGGGTTCCGAAAAAAGAAGGCCTTCTGAGGAGGACCCTGATGGGCTTGACTTTAACAACGATGAGCCAACTGACTACAACAAAGAATTCCAAGAGTTCTTTTGCCCAAAGATTCCTAAAGGAGAAAGAAATTTTCATAAAAAGCAGCTGGATCCCGTTAATGTTAACAAACTTGGTCTTGTGTGTATATAACCTGTTGTGCCCGTAATCACATTCCTTAGGTTACAGCATCAGAGAAGATACCCAAATTGAAGAAGAAAGACTTGGTTCATATACTCTCGGTAGACCAAATCATTAAACTTATTCTCAGTAAATTGTATTATATTCATTCTTCTCACACGGTCACCAAAAGATCAAAAAATCATTAGCAGAGCAATGGACATCCTCATGTATTTGTCAATAATTTACAACACCATCTTAAGACGACTTAGTGCCCCTTCAAATCAACCTTCTGTCTCTAATTGGGCGCTATTGGGATGTACTCTATTGCAATCAGACCTATAGAAATAGACAGACCATTCAGGAGGCATACATGTTGCATATTTTAAACCACGTTTTGCGGTTTGTTGTTTAAAATATATTACAAAACCAACCATTCTTCAAGATCTTCCAAGATAATTGAGAGCCATAATACCAAGAACTCTACTATGTGTGTCATCTCGCATCCATGTTCTGTCCTTAGTAACATCTGTAGTCTACCTGATCAAGGTTTCACAAGACCAAAAGTGCTCATTCTTGTTCCATTAGCAAACACAGCTTTTGATATTGTACAACTTATGTTGAAAGTGTTGCCAAAGAAGTATACGCAAGTCAGTCCTATTTGTTTTGTCTCTCCTTTAAAGTACACTAGAGAGAAATCCCAGGCTATTCACACTTCCTAGAATATTTTGGAGACGAAGAACCTGAATCCCCCAAAAAAGGAAAGAACAAAGCACGCATCAATATGACGGAATATGACAACTTATTCCGTGGCAACACTCGTGGGGCAAATTCATGCCTAAAAGATCCTACTCAAACTATTTCCAGATGATGATTACTACCTGAATGTGACCTTTGAAAAGGGCCAAGTTTCGTTAGACAAGGGTTTCTTTCTGGCAGATATTATTATTGCCACTCCTATATCACTTGTAGTCTATGCAAACAACCACAATAAGTACAGTACAATCGCAAAATAAAAACCATCCTGTATTCTGACATTACCTCGCCACAGTAACTGGGATTGGCTCTCTTCTATTGGTACATTCACCAGTTACATTTCTTGAAAAAGTGATTCAATGTAGAAATCCTAGTGGTTGAGCAAGCAGATATGATTTTGATGCAAAACTGGGTTCATCTCCTGACTACAATGCAACACATCAATGCTATGCCAAGGGAGATACGTGTAGACATGCTTCGAGTAAGGCCGCGGTTTCTTAACAACCAGTTACGTTATTACTCTCAAAAAACCTGTGTTTATCTTATCTTATCTCAGGGGCAAGTACCATCGCCAAAATATTCTCCTGTCGTCATTTATGACACCAGAGATCAACTCTTTGCATAGGATGTTTTTTAGAAGTAATCCCTCATTTTGGAGGCAACATCGTTAATATTTACAGATATAAGACCTTGGGCCAAAATTTCTTCTCTGCATCGAGGTGTTGCAAATAAGATAGCTTATCCCCTACAACAAGTGCACATCGTCTTAACGAGCCATTAGTTTAATCATCGTATCCAGGTGTTTCAGCGTATTGACTGTGATGATCCTTTGAAGCTTCCTGATAAGCGGTTCACATACTTTTCTCACGAGGTTTCTCCCTTCGTTTCATTCTCCAACTCACCATGCTCAGATATTTCCAGTCATAAGGTCAAAGGCACAACAAAGAACAATCATCTATGTACCTTCCTCATTCGACTTTGTTCGTGTCAGGAACTTCCTGCTTGACAACAAAGTGAATTTTGGGTTTCTTTACGAGTAAGGTACCCACAACAAAACTACAACTTATTTTCAACACAGGGAAGAATCCTTCAATGACGGTGAGGCTGCAAAGAGGCTTTTTGCAATTGGAACTACACCTATCCTCCTCGTCTCCGAGAGAAGTCTGTACTTCAGGAGGTAACCCTTTTCTTTCCAGTTTACCTTCACACTCAATTTCCCACAACAAAACAACAAACCCATTCCAATTGAATTCCCCCTATCAGAGGAGCTATATATGGTGCTCAGAACTTCTTATTCTATGGTGTACCCCTATTCCCACAATTGTACAAAGAAGTTCTAGCCTTCCCACGACGCAATGTTCAAATAACGTCCTTGATGTTATACTCGAGTTTTGAAGCAATGCAACTGTCCAGGATTGTGGGCAACGATAGAGCGAATATGATGCTCTCATCGCCAAAAAGTGCTCATTTACTTGCATAACCTTGGACTACCTTTCTATGCTCAAACAGCAAGAAAAGAAAAAAAACAGAATTTATGGCTAGCATTTTACTTCCCTTTTTTGCTTTGGTATTCACAAGAATGATCCACCACCAAAGTTCACTTCTGATGGGGGCAAAGAGGGGGCAGTACTGTCCACAGATGAAATGTTATTGGTGGTGGATGTTGATGTAGTTGTAGTTGTAGTTGTAGTTGTAGTTGTGCTGCCGTTGTTTATCTGCTCCACGTTTAACCTGGGTCGTTTGGGGGTTGCATGGCGGCTCTTGTGCTTGTGGCACTTGTGGTGTGTGTTGCTAGAGTGTTCCGGCGTGCAGCTGTGGGAGTGCTGTTGTTGGCGGTGTGAGTGCTCGGGTGTGGCGGCGGTTGCCGCCGCGGTGCAGTTTGATGACGGAGTGGGTGAGTGAGAGTGGTGATGCGACTGGTGTGGCCTCTTTGGTCGCGGCTGCGGTTGAGGTTGCGGTTGCGGTGGCGGTTGTGGTTGCGGCTGCGGTGGCGGTTGTGGCTGTGGTTGCGGTTGCGGTTGTTGCTGCTGCGGCTGCGGGTCAGGGTGTTGCTTGGGTTGTGGTTGCTGTTGTTGTGGTGGGGGTTGTGGTTGCGGCGGTGGCTGTGGCAGTGGCGGTGGCGGTGGCGGCACTTGATGAGCTTCGGGGGGTGCCTGTAGTGACTGCAGTTGTTGTGCCTCCGGCTGTTTTTGTGGCTCTACCTGTGGAGGTGGAGGTTGAGGTGGAAGTGGAAGTACGTTGGGCTGTGGCTGTGGTGGAAGTGTTGGTGGAGGTTGTGGAGGTGGTGGTTTCAGTTGTGGTTCTGGTTGTGGCTGAGGCTGTGGTTTTTGTTCAAGTTTTACTGTGGGGATTTCAGGTGCCGGTGCTATTTCGGGTTCAGGTTTTGCTTGCAGCCAAAGATGTTGCACATAAATGTTCAAGGACAACGAATCTTGAAAGAGAGTGAAAGATTTGATTGGTGTTATTGCTACAATAGGCTCAGACACCAGTGCTGATTGTAGCCGAGGGTGAAGAGATCGTTGGACAACAGACTCAGATTTGGAAGCAGGAACCCAAAAACTGTTATCTTGGTTGAGGGAATGAGGCTCATTTAGCTTTACAGTGAAGCGAAAGGAAAGATCTGAAGAATAATAGTTGTCAGAAGAATAGTACAAAAATGTGTATTATTGTACTGCCTTTCATACACCAATAACATATAAATTGGATTCTTGTTCCCACCCTCCAAAGTTACATACTTTTGAAAGGCAAAGTTGGAAGGAAAGCATCACACATATTTAACCGCATCAGAATAGACTGTAGTGCTACTTGCAACTCCCTGAAGGATTGATCCGTCCATTTCAAACAGGAAGGATCAGTGCCAAGTCTTGAAGTTGTAGGTTAAAGGATAAATATGTTTCAACATCCTTCATACTTCAAGTCAAAAGCAAATTTCTCTACAGGACTTTCCAGCTGATTAAGTACCAAAACAGCAAATTGTTTCAACTTGCCCTTGAATTGGTTTCCAACAAAGCAGCTTTAACACACAAGAGGGGAAAAAAAAAAAAAAAAGAAAAGAAAAGAAAAAACAAGAGTTTTGGGCAAAGAAGAAAGGAGCTTTAGATGGATTGGTTGGTTCCACAGGGAGTGTGGAGAAGGAATGTATCTCAATAAATCAATTAAAAAAAAAAATAAAAATAAAAACCTCAGCCATTAGTCTCCTCACGGAAGCCATCACGTTTGTCACGTAGTCCCGCAGCCGGCCGGGGGCGGCCACCATCGCCGCTACGTTGAACACCCGCTCGGCCACGAACGACTCGCGGGGATACACCCCCCTCGCGCAAATCACCCCGTGGGCGCAGCACTCGAGCACCACCGACAGCAGCCCGATCCCCACGCCCTCCTGCGCCCACGCCCCGCCTCCCCCTCCCCCTCCCACTGCCCCTGCCCTTTCCTTGCCTCCGTCTCCCTGCCTGCCTCCCCCACCCCCGCCGTGGTCTACTGTTCCCGTCCCGCCGCCTGCGGCCGTTGTGTCTCCCATTGGCTTATTGCAATCTGGTAACAAGAGGTATGGATGAATTGCGGTGTGGATTCACACTGTGCTATGCGAGCTTGGGTTGGTGAGGCTGTGACAGAGCTCTGCCGTTCTCCTGAGCAGCATGAGCCAGATTTGCGGCCCCTAACTTGGAATTTCCGCAAAACTCTGATTTTCGGGAAGAAATAAGTTGGTCTTTGTTGGTGATGGGTGCCGGATACTCTCAGCCCGTTTTACAGAACCCATGTGCTCAGGGAATCATTACAGGATCTAGTAACACGTGTCCTTGAACTGTTGCTTTTGGCCTCAGTCTGGTCTGTGCAGGTTTGATGACCTCCTCCAGATATAATCCGTGCACTCGAGATGGACGCCATGCCGGCTACACCGCTGTCCCCTCCCACAATTCCCAGCACGGCACGGCGGCCCCACGTGCCCATAACCACCCGCCGACGCAGACCTTCTATTCCCCACAGTCCCATAGTTCCCACTACGCCGGCGCCGCGCCGTCCGCATTTAGCTCACCGTAGGCGGCTACGTGAACAACAGCCGTCACACCTACCGTCGGCGCCCATAATCCAGCCGCGGCAGCCGTTGCTCGCATCCGATACCGACGTCGACTCCGATATCCCATCACCTATTTTTTCTGACAGTACCCCGACTGAGGCGAGTTCAATCACGACTGAAACAACATCGACTCCCCCAAATACTGAATTCCAACAATCACTTTTGCCAATGGTGAATAGCCTCACTTCTAGTACAAACATGGAGGATTCTAGCACATGTGATTTTTACACAAACAGTCATACTTCCAATGGGGCAAATGGCCACCCTGTCATGGAAAACACAGGAATGAAGTGTAGCCACAAGGCGGAGGTGATGGAAGTGACAGCAAAAAAGCCAGTGACTGGAACGCCTCCAGAACGCGGATTATCAACAAGTTGTGAGGAATCAACCACCGTGAATCGAGAGGTTCTGCTTGCTAGGCCAAGGATGAACTGGGATAATCTTCAGATGTTTAGAAGGACACTTGGCGTTCCTGCCGGTAACTTTTTTAATGTAATCTTTGGCAAACTAAACCATTAAAAGGATGCATGTCTAATTCGGACTTAAAACAACTCATCAAGTCAGACAGAACTTCCATGTTTCCTCTCTTTAGTATATCAAAGTCTTTTGAAGAGATGAGAAAACAAACGCCCCGGAGTTATGGCGCAATTGAAGGGACCTCTATAAGTGTTGTGGCCCACAGCGGGTATTTCTCAACAACTGTATTTTTGTCTTACTTTTACAGATATGCAGTGTGCCTAAAAAAGCAAACCTTTTCGGAATTCGACAAAATATCGCTTCCGCTTCAGGCAGTTCTACCTTTGCTCGCAGAAAATTCGGAGTTTCATGTGCAAAACGTGATTTTGTGGGGCTTGGATTTTGTTATGACCCAATACATCCCTGGTTTCTCCCTACGAGAGTATGTTTACCTTAATCAGCACTACCTTTCGACCATTGAGATTTTACATGTGAGTGCCATTCATCTATTTCGCTTTTTGTGGTGAAAAATACCTTTAGTTGGCCAAAGACATTGTGCATTTCGTAGTATTCTTGACTTCTTCCGGTATCATTCCCACAGATTTGAAAGTGCGTATTGCCCGTAACTATTTGACTGGAAATCATGGCCATTCAGAGTGAAAATGTTGTCATACACAAAGGTACCTTGTATTATATAGACGTATCGGCGTACTTGGAGGGGGAACAGCAAGGTAATTTTACCCTGACATATTTTCCAGATGAGCTTTTCAAAGTACTGTATCAAACCATTCCCCCAAGCAATAAAACCGTAAAGTCTGACAAAACCAAAAAAGGTTCCATCCAGGAAGCTGAGAAAATGGTCAATTGAGTGCACTACCTTCTCACTTGGAGCCATCATCGGGGAGCTTATGTTTGATGACACCTTGGCCGAGTTCGCCAGCCGCACATTGAGTGAGAGGGACACGGAGCGTCAGCACACACAAACTCTAACTCCCTTGAACACCGGCACGGACCCCAAGCTATTTGAACTTTGGAGTCAGGTACACATCCAAGTTGATAGAGTAATTTTCTCCCATGCAAACTCAAGTGTTGCCAGATGACTGAGGCTGAACCCTTTGCAAGGCCACAACTCAAGACTTGCCTGTCAACTCTTGAGGGTCTCATAAACAAAACCAAAGTCGTTTGAGAATACAGTGGTTCAAAAAAAAAAAAAGAAAGAATAGTTTGACAAAAGAGGTTTTGTTTTTTTTGACAAAAGTGTGTTGGGTTTTATTGTAGTTGACTAGCTTTAGAAAATTTGAATAACAGCATCGTGAATTTTGCTTTTTTGTCCTTGACTCACACACTCAGCAACCCATACAACGTTGCGGATCTCTTGCTCTTTGAGTTTTACATATCTACAAAAGGATTACCAAGAGGCTTTGTTGATGGGTAACATACGCATAAAACAAAGCATAACCCATTTGGGTGTCAAACGCGGACCTGTTGAGCTCAACTTCATATTCAAAGAATGCATCCTCAAGAGACTTCTCTGTGCCGGGCCCAATGTCGAGGAAGAGCTTGCGGTAGCTCTACGGAGCAATTAGAAAGGCACAATGGACCTATTTCAAACCAGAATGTGTGAAACAGCCTCTCTGACTTGCTCGGCATCGTCCGCCCTGGCAAGCTTGATGACTCCGGCTGAAGGTGTAGGTTGGATTATTATTTTGAGATGCATGTCCATTCATACCAGGGTGCAGAAGACCTAATGAAGGATACATGGTTGCTCGGTCATCTTTTCCCAGCTCAGTGCCAAATGAGTTAAGTGTAATTGTGATAGATCTTCTGTCAGCTTCAAACTTCAAAAGAAATCAGTACTAAAAAGGAGGAGTTTGTGGATACGTTGAGAAGCTCGGACATAAGTTCTGCTGTGGCACCTCCAAGGTACTGGCAAAACCTGTTGAAGTCCTCTAGATAGGCCTTATACAATTTGTTGCGGATAACCTCCACATTCTGCTCGTCAGGGTCAAAGTCCTGTTCGGACATGCACTGGAGAATGTAGGGGCCTATGTTGTGTTAAATGGATACTTCAATTTTTATTGTTCCCACCAATGGGTGTATCAACTAGCACATGCTTATAAAGCTCGGAAATGCTTCGGCAAGTTGTGAGACTCCCAATTGTGCGGAACATTCCAAGTGGGTGGCATCTCTCCAGAAGTTCAGCCGTGTCGCGCTGCAATCGTCAATAAAAAAAACCCTGTGAGTGGACAACCTGGTGAAGAGCTCCCGTGATAACCAGAATTACGTTATCAATCATGTAGCCATATCTTCAAGTGAATTAGACATCAAACAAAAGAACCAAACCAAGGTAAACCTTATATAATCTAGGAAGGTAAACAGGGGCTCGGTTGCGTTGGATCGGATGTAATTGAACTCGTTGACAAACTTCTCAATGCTTTGTACATAAGAAAGAAATAAACAAACAAAGGTGCAGTACCATTTGTCCTTAATGGTAGTTGTTGCAAGAGGGGAAGGTTCATTTGCCAAGAAGTCACCATATTCAGTCTGGGCCAAATGCATTTTCACGTCTGCCAGAGAAGAGAAGTAGGTCAAACGACAAGCACAAGGAAAATAAAAATAACTGAGAGAAGTGGAGACAATTAGACACCGTCAAGAGAATCGCACACAGCCAAATTCGTGTAGTCATTTGCGTTGAGGAACTTGGTCCTGTTGCCCCTTACGAAAGCCTCTAGGAAGCCGTCCTCGATGTTGAACGACAATAAGTTGCCGGGCTTGGGGTCGCCGTACATAAAACCGTAGAATCCACTCCTGCCGTCGTCGACCTCTTCGCCCGAGTCGTACAACATCGACACAGCACTGGAGGTACCACTAGAACCACCCTTTCCGGCCATTTACGATGTTGTGTAGTTGTCGTAGATCTTGTCGGGTCGTGTTTCCGGTGTCGTGTAGTTGCTGCGCCCTTGCTCCTTGGCGTGTTGTGCAAAATAAAGTTTTCTCCAATTGATCTTTTGATTCGAGCTGCTTCTCTGTGCTATTTTAAACCTTCATCAACGCAGTTGCCGATTTTTTTTCTTCTGAACTGCTCGAGACGGGTCCTTCCACTCGACTAGAACAGTCCCACAATCTCCTCGATCCCCCTGCGCCCCCTTCGTGCCTGGTTCTGTTGGTGTCATCATAGTTCCAACTCGCTCTTTTTTACAAAAACAGAAGCAAGCTACATTTATTGTCACTCTCTCAACTCGGGGGTCCTTATGTTCCCTAAGTTTCCTCACTTTGATCGAGGTGAGTTGTTGCTGCCTGGTCCCCAGCCAAATTGGTTTTCCAGTTTTTTTCCTCACGGAAAATGGAAGTTTGCATTTTGGTGTTGTGGCCACACGCAGCCTGTACCTTTTTTCGTTGATGACGTCGTAGCGTTGATGTTCTCCGAGCACCCACCAGCCCACAATTTGTATTTCGTTTCGTCGCACCCCACAGAGGTGAAATGCGAGCTACGCCGCCCGCGGATTACCACAGCGCGCCGTCGGTGCCCCACAGGGGGCGAACGTACCAAGTCACCAGATGCGTCGCTATCGTCCTTGTCGTGTGCGTCTCCTCGGGCATCATTGGGTGGGCCTCCGTGATGCCCTACACACAAATGTACGTCACCTACACCCGCGACACCTCCGATCTGCGCTGCTGCTGCGAAGGCAGCGACGGCACAAACCTCCTCATTATGGGTGCCGCCCCACATGGACACGCAGCTGCTCCCACACCCACAATTGCGGACGGCGGCGGCGGCGCGCCCCCAACAGACACGCCGAGCACCACGAGCGCCGCCCGCCGCGGCATACCCAACCTGGTGCACAACACGTGGAAGGACGCCAACTTGCCCACAGCCTTTGCGAGGGCATCGGGATCGTGGAAGTCGTGCACCAAGGGCCACACGATGCTGTGGACTGATGAGGACAACCGCAGGCTCATTGCGGAAAAGTTTGATTGGTTCCTGGAGGACTACGACGCTTACAGGTTGGATGGGGATTATGGGATGGGCTGTGGCCGTTCCCCGCTCCTACCTCCTATTTATTACTTTTTTTTTTTTACTTTGTTTAGCATTATTAATACCTAAAAACCAAATCAGGTACCCCATTCAGAGAGTTGATGCTGCAAGGCTGTTCATACTGTACGAGTATGGGGGGATATACTCTGACCTAGACATTGCATGCCGCAATAGGTCCTATGTACAACTGTTAGATTACACTGGTGTGATGTGTGCAACCAGTCCTGTAGGAGTTTCAAATGACCTGATGATGTTCCCGCCAAAGCATCCTTTCCTGCTACAACTGATCACAGCCCTCAAAGGCTCTTCCCGGAAAAACTATGTTCTGCCTTACTTGACGGTTATACTAGGCGGGCCATTCTGGGTCTCCTACCAATACCTTTTGTTCAAGGAAAGAGTTGAACAAACCTGTCAATGCATCAACGCCAACGCTTCTGCTTGCAGCGCAGAAAACTGGGAACATATACACATCATTCCACCAGGACTGACGAGGAGGTACTTCTTATATTTGAAAGGCAACACCTGGCAAGCATGGGACTACTCCCTGATTTTACTTTTTGCCAGGCTTTTTTCACACCCCATTAAACTTCTCATATTCCTCTTCGCCTTGTTGTGCATTGTGTGGATAGTTCTAAGGAAATGCTACAAAAGTAACCACCCTCAGGTCAAACTCAAGGCATAGCAAATACCTCCCTAATTCCATACCACCCACATTTTGTAGTTGTGTGCAACAACTACAACAACAAAAAACACCTAGCAACATATCTTTAGAATTACTTACATTTGAATGACATTTTTTTTTCAAATGTGTTGCACATGGAGTGTACAACACTCCTCATTTACTTTGTGCAAAAAATACAAAGGGGGTATGATTTGGACCGTTGTGCTGTGAAAGAAAAAAATGTCGTGTACTCATTTGCATGGTGTATTGGCACCAAGGATGTGCTGGAAATCCTCAGTCCTCAGTTTCCCCATGGAGGAACTCCACACTCAAAACCACGGGCTTCCTTCCGTGGGATATGGCAATGTGCCGGTCGGCAACGCAAAAAAACAGAATATCGCAAGCCCTTTTTGAAGTGAGTGTTAATGCAAGTGCAACCATCGACAATGAACACTGTTCCAGTACCGTCATAGATAATACTAGTTTCAGTGCGGCCGTAACAGCCCTGCAACTGGGGAAATGAGAGTTTCCTAGTGTTGTTGAAGACAACACTTTGACAGTTCCAGTCATGAATTGTTGACTCCTTCAAGTTCAGACACATTTAGACAGGTAATAAACCAATCCTTGGAGTTCCTTTTTCCACCCGAGCTACCATCGACGCAATCAATCACTTTGTCGATGCAGGAAAAAAGGGGGCTTGGGTGGGGCCAATGTGCTCGATACTCCAAGGCTCACTTCCTTTTGTAGAATTTTGACACACCCAATCGCGTCTAGAGTGTTGAGTGATCGAGTGGGCAAATGTATTTCGCCTGCCAACGCACCCATCACGTCCGTTTCGGTTTCCGCGAACCCCCAAAGTCTTCCCTCAAACCTGGTCCATCGTGCTCCAAGCACGAATTGGTGTCGGCATAATTGCCCGGATAATGTGTCAGAGCCATAGGGTAATGCATTCCTCCAGAAGAACGACTAAAATAAAAAAAATTACAGCCGTAATTTCATCATGGACTATGAGGAAGAGGAGGATGAAGCGTTGCCTAGTGGTAGTGTCGCAACCACAAACACTTCAAGCAACAACGTTGTTACGACCACCAACGCCGTTGCACCAAGTACCGTCGCGGCAACGCCACCGCCCATGGTTCTTTTATCTCCTCTTTTTACGTGGGCTGTTCGCTGTAACTTTTGTTTTGCTCTTTTCTCTCTCTGACTTGCGCACTAGCAAGTTGTGTCCCCTGGTGGAAGGCAGCAATTTGCTAGTACTTCCTCCTTCATCCAACGTAAGTGCCATTTCTCACCATACAAGAATTGAATGTATCCCTTCCAAAGGTCTCCTTGGTCCTAGAGGAGCCCCACAACCCAAACAAACAGTGGCACTACCTCCGACGTTACTAAACATTAAGGCATCTCCTCAAGATCATCGTACTCCCTCTACTCCAACACCTACTCCCACATTCACCACCACCCCCTCCCGATCGCCGCAGGGGCCACAGCTCAATGCCACTCCTAAGCAAATTACTGCCACTAAACCACAAGGTGGACAAAGTACTATTGTACAAAATAGACAACCTGCACCTCAGCAAGTACACTCACTATCAAATCCACCACCTACTCAAACACCCCCATTGACTCCTGACACTGCCCAAGTGATTCAGAAGCAATCAAATGAATTACAGCAAGTAAAGCCAAAGCCACCACCCAGAGGTCTACAGCAACCTGCCACTCAATCACCATCAGGTAATCAACGAACACTTCAGAAGCCACCACCAAATCAGGTCAAGCAAGTAGCTAAGCCTGTGGCAAAATTGTCACCTTCACAACAGCAGGCCAATGCGCCACAGACTCCAACACAGATACAAGCCCAACTACACCCGCGACCACAGCAGCACCCACAGGTGCCACTGCAGACCCAGACCCAGACGCAGACGCAGCCACAGACGCAGGCACAGGCCCAGCCACAGCCACAAATGCAACCACAGGCACCTCCACCACAGACACAAACCCAATTGCAACTACGAGCACAACTACAAGCCCAACCGCAACCACCATTGCAGCCACAGCAACAACCTCAAACGCCTCTACAACCCCAACAGCAAACACTTCCACAACCACAGACACTGTTGCAACCGCATCAGCAGGTAACACCAGCTGAACAAACGCAACTTCAGATAGAGCAACCAGTTTTGGTGGGTCCTTTTTTTAAATAACATTTGTCAGTTCTCTCTTCTAAGACTGTATTGCCTTTGACTTGCAGGCATCACCAACCAAAACTGAGCCAAACAACTCCTCATCTACATCATCAACCTGCCTGCAGAATGTAGAAAGACAGGCGATAAAACAAGAAGTAGAGCAAAACAACGAAACTCTAGCTCAACCTATTGCTGAGTCACAACTGCAAGCAGCCCCAGCGAATTTATCACAAGCACAAACTCTCCCAAATCCAACCACCCAATCTACAACTCCATCTACGCATCCCCCCACTGAGTCCCCTTCAATCCCTCCACTTCTTAATCCTACCGAGATCGTCAGAAGTATACCTCACATATCTAAGCCATCTGTTGAATTTCAAAAAGTTTTCTCTTCTTTCATCTGTCTTCTTTCTTTTCTTCTTTTTCTTTCTGTTTCTTTGTTCCCTTCAGCTTACCTGTTACCAGGCTGAAGAAGAAATTCTGACTGATATCTATGATTCTGAAGCTTGGATCATATTATTACGGGAATTAGCAAATGCCAGCACATCGGCTCTTAGCTCTGGGTATAGTACATTCTTGAAAGTTTTTCCAACATCAGTATGTACTGGCAGTATTGCAAAGTTCCTTATAGTATTCTAGGGGAAATACTGGAAAACCCTAATTGACCTTGAACTAAGAGAAAAGAATTTTGAGAAGGTAGACGAAATCTTCAAGATGTGTCTTCTGCAGTGCCCCTTTGTGGATCTTTGGAAGGCATACTTGCAGTACATAAAGTTGTTGACTCTGGATAAACCCACTGCGTATGAAGTCTAACTTCAACAAATCTAATCACCAAAAAAAGACGTGAAGAGTTATCCAAAGCCTATGAGTTCGCACTGCAACACATTGGATATGATATTGGTGCCACACTCATATGGCTAGAATATCTTGAGCACTTGAAAAGTGAAAAGGTTGCACTTATACTCCAATACTTCTACTAAATATGTGTAGCCAACAACTCAACGTGAAGAAGGAAATAAAATTGTATTGGTAAGAAAAACTTACCACCGTGCATTGCGTGTACCAATGCATGGCCTAGAGACTGTCTGGCATGACTACGAAGCCTGGGAAGGCACATTCAATCCCATGATGGTGAGGGAGACACCTTGAACCAATCCAACACACTCTAGGTGAACCGAATGACTGAGGAACATTCACCAAGCTACCAGGCAGCCAAAGCCACCTATCGTGACCGCAAGGCACTAATGGACGGCATATCCAGAAACATCTTACCACGGCCTCCAAGAGGTCTTGATAAGGAAAATCATCAGGTTGGTAATCCATTGAAAGGAAATCGATCAAATTCCAATTTGATTCCAAGGTACAATTATGGAAAAAGCTCATTGCATTTGAGAAGTCAAACCCTCAACGCCTTAATGAAACCGAGCAAGTTGCGGGAAGGGTAACCTTTACCTATAATCAGTGCTTATTGTCTTTGTATCATTATCCGGAAATGTGGTAAGGGAAATTCCACACATCACTTCAAGCCAATACCAAAAGGATTGATGCGGCCACATATCAAGAAGAACGTGCAAATATTCCAGAAGCATCAGTATTTTATGAAAGGAGTACAATTGCCGTGCCTAATTGTACCCTGTTGTATTTCCTTCATGCCGATATGCTCGAGGCACACAAAAAAATTGCGGTTTCTCCCCTTTTTTCTTTACATATATTCACCACCAAACTATGTACCCTGAAGGAAGCTCGTGCGGTCTATGAAAAACTCATGACTATTTCCAGTGACCCCTTGGTTTTCATACAATTTCAGCGTTTTGCTCACAGAGCCGAGGTTTTCTTTCATTTCTAGCCTCAAAAAAGAAACCCAACACAACTCCCTTTATCTCAAGGGCAAATAGCACCTGCGCAATTAGCACCCTGCTTTAGATTCATGTGGTGGATTTTCCTCTAACAACACCACCTCAACGCAGTCTAAAACAGGCAATTTTTGACCAATTCTCAGGGGATGCAAGCCGCAAGGAAAGTCTTTCTGAAAGCCCGACAGAGCCCTGGTTGCACATTCCACGTTTATGTCGCCTCAGGTATCAACACTTTAAATTGAGTTATATCTTATTGCTCCAAGCTTTGCTCGAGTATTTTGTCAACAAGGACACTATTGTTGCACGGAAAATATTTGAATTTGGACTCAACCAATTTATGCATGAGCCTGGCTACATCCGAGAATATTTTAACGTAATATGGAAAAAACCTGTGTTTTTCTCTCACAAATAATCCAGTTTTTGTGCCACTTAAACGAGGAGAACAGTATTTCACTTCCTAGTGTTATGTTAATAATTTTTTGAAGATATAAGATCCTTGTTTGAGCGAGTTTTGAGCTCAATGCCGAAGGATAAGGCTTATGAGACTTGGAATCTATTCATCTCATTTGAGAAAATATGTGGAGACTTGGAATCATTGAATAAGCTCGAGCATAGGCAGCTACTGACATATCCAGAAATAGGTGTGTCTCCGTTTTTTGCGGCAAACAATTTACTTTGCTTTTTCTGGTAGACCAAGGGATGATACACCGATTTGTATCAAGATATAGGTATCTCGACTTGCTGCCTTGTTCGCAAGGAATTATAGAATCATTTGGTTTGTCCCGCCAGGTTTGAATGTGTTGAATCTGAATCATGGTAGGTAAAGAGCACGCCTCAGACAGTATTAGTACTTCTAGGACTTCCGGAACTTCACAGGCTCCATTTAGAGACCCAAAGCATCTCGCAAGACCCAATCTCTCCCTACTGGTTCCTTATTCTTTCTTATCGCTTTTCATTTTTAACTCTTTGCAACAACAGATCCCTTACCCACCCCCTGAACCATCCTTAACAGGTTTTCTTCTAACCAACTCCCATAATAGTACCTAACCGCATCTAGATTTGCCGCCGGCTGTTGCGAATCTGCTGCACATTCTCCCATCAGCTGCCTCCTACACAGGACCAATTGTCAACATCGACCAACTCCTCCAGACTCTCTCTGACAGGAAGCGTGGCCGACAAGAAGAGGAAGAGGAAAGCCAACCCGGTATGCTGTTCATTTTTTGTTTTCAGATTTCCCTCATATCACGCATAGCAGCCACAACAGCCTCTCCTTCGACAGCCAACAGGCCCCCATTGAACGACCTGTATAGAAACAGACAGGCAGCCAAATACCAACGAATAGGCTAATCTCTCTTGTTGTTAATTACGCCGTCAAACAAAAATCCAAAGAAATGCATTTTACGCCTTTTATGGGAAATCATCACGCACAATTTGATGATGCCTTGATTGTTTTTCGTGATTACAACATCAAAGGGAAAAGCAAACGACGCGCGTCGATGGACGCAAAGCAAACGGCACTTTTTGAGCTTTTGTGCCGCGACCAAGACCAACCGCCTCCAGCTTGGGATGTTGCCGGTACCATAATTTGTTTGCGGGGGATTTAAAACACACAATAACATAAAACGCTACCCTCGCGGAGGTGTTTCTCGATTTCTCGAAAATAAATGCATAGACTCTAAACATACCTTTAAAAAACAAAAAAAAAAAAAAAAGATTGTTCACTTGGGTCTGAGGGAGCAGCTTTTGTGGCTGCTGTTATGACTACTCACAGAAGCATTCACACACTAAAAATAAGCAGTACCTGTATACTATAAATGTTGTCCTATTGACACCTATACAAGAAAATTCCATTGGCAGTGTTGGGGTGAAGTGTATTTGTGACGCTCTCAAGTCATACCAAAACTTGAGCTGGCTCGACCTTTCATGTTTGGTCCTATTTATTTGTCCCCCTCTTATACCATTGAATCAGGCAACTCTCTTGGTTCCGAGGGAGCAGACCTTGTGCAGTCAGCGTTGACCCATAACTGCACAGTAACATTTTTAGATGTTCATGGTAGAATTTGAAATGATTCATTTGGGTAACTAATTGATATTCTCTAGCCAACTCCTTTGGGGATGTTGGAGCGAATTCCATCGCTACTCTTTTGCGGTCGAATAACACACTCACATCCTTGGATGTGTCAGGTACAAGCTTTTTGCATTTATCCACGGCATTAACTCTCTTAGACAACAATTTTGCGTCCTCTGGACTTTCTGCTATTGCAGAGGCTGTACCAGACAACAAGACTCTCTTGTCAATAACACTTGATCAAGCCACATCGAGCACAAAACGGGCTTTCTTTTCTCGGAGAGAGAATTTCTATACGTGCACCAACCTATGTGAGTCTTATTTTGTTTACTTTCCCTCCAAAGAAAAATTTTAATAATAAAAAGCAAGGTTACAGGCAGAGGAATTGCAGGCTTACATGGAAGCTCTACAGTGTGGTAATATCTTCTCTCCATTAGCCTGAAATTTCTCATAAATCCAGATAACCCACTCAAGAAAATAAGAAAAAAAATCAAGGGTTTGGTAGAAAATAATCGACGCTCAGTCTGTGATATTTTGCAACACTATGGAATACCTGAAACTTGCTCCTCCAGTTGCAAAGACAAATTTATAGTTGCTATGCAGGATTGCATTTCACGTGACGCACCTCATCAACTCTCTGTCATACTAAACGCACGATATATGCACTACAACCACTGGAGTACACAAACTCCTCTATCTGCTTCAGCACAAATTCAACCGTGTCCATCAACACCAGCAACAACTTTTGTACAAACTCAGAACTATGTCTCACTCTTCTCAGACCAAGAGTCAATACAGACTCTGCTCAATTCATCTTATCGAATGTGTGTACTTCTTCTACAAAATTTTGTGTGTGAATTCCGGTATATGCCATCATGGCAAGCCTCGCAACTTGTAAAAGTTGTCATGCAGAAAAAAGGAGTCACAAAGGATGAATTGTATGAAGTGATATGGATGTTGGCACGTGAATGGGCAAGGGCAGCCAATTGGCAAGCATTCAAGACTGTACTGGGGATGATGCAACATGCCGATCTGTCTTATCTTAACCTCTCAAATATACCTTCTGACATATGCATAATGTTAGTGAATACTGGGTGCTCACATCTTGACCTGACAGGGAATCATATTGACTCGCTTCCATCAATACTTCATGCTATCCGCTCTGTTACATTGTCTGGAAATCCCCTCAAGAACCTCCCTCCATCCTTTAGATCCGCACCTTGGCCCAAGGTCCAGCAGTTTCTTATGTGTAACGAGTCTCCGTGCAAGTGGAACAGAAGAAAGTTAGTGCTACTTGGTGATGAAGATGCAGGGAAAACATCTCTTCTGCAATGTCTTAAGAAGGGGGGACAAGTTACTGTGAAAAGTGATTCAACAAATGGCATTTCCATCTCAAAGGCTTTCAGAGTGCGCAAAAACAGCAAAATAAAGTGGACTGCATGGGATCTGGGTATGCTTTGAAGCAACTTTCCATTGAACTTACTGGGTAATTAGAAGGACGAGACAGTCATGCACAGTCAAATCAGTTCTTTCTAGTTTCCAAGTCAGTATTTTTCCTTGTGTTCAACATCTATACACTATCGCAACAACTGCTGGAATTCTCTAAAAACAAGGTGGAAATAGAGACGCCCTCGATCAAGCAATTGCTTTGGTGGGCGAAGCAGATCAGAGTATCACAAAACACCAGCATGGCCAACAATGTAAAGCTGTCAATCTTCTTGGTCGGTACACAGTTAGATAAAATTACGGACACACAACAAGCAGCAGAAGCGTTAGTCACAGCAGTACAAAAAGTTTTGCCACATTTCAAACCAGTTCTTCACTGCTCTGCCTTTGCCTTAAGTTGCTTTACTGGGAATACTTTATATATTGAAGATGTAAACAAGCTGGACATAGTTCAGGATATTGGGAATGGTTTTCCACAATTGATTGAAAGTTTGGAAGCCTGCACTACCACAGAGGAATATGTCTCTGTTAAATGGGTAGCACTTCAAAAACACATTACGAAGGGGCCATTCAAGGATACCCCTACAATTACATGGAATATTTTTTTGGAAACTGCTAAAGAACTGGGAATTGGAATATCACATGCATCTCACTGCAGCAGTTCACAAGATTTACCATCATTTGCCTCACAGTACGCATGTGCTGCTGCACTATCCACTGTAACTAGATTCGCTTCTTTGTGTTTTGGGGGGGAATGGAACGTATCTCCGATTGCAGAAAGCACCCAAGAAAGGGAAATTTTGGAGTGTGCAAATTTCCTTGCTGATGCAGGTTCTATAATACACTTCAGGCCAAGAAATGGAATCAACACCAAACGGGCTCATCAGTCTGATATCCTTCAAGATATGGTTGTACTCAAGCCTGAGTGGCTAACTAGTGTTATGAATGTTGTTGGGAGGTCAGGCAAGTGGATTGTAAATGGCATTATGAAACATCAACATGTACACAAAGTATTCAAACAGTTTCCTGTAGGCACACACAAACCAATCCTAGAACTTCTGCAGCAATTTGAGATTGCATATGCCGTTCAGGATGGGTTCCTCCTGCCCTGTAGTCTTCCCACAACTTGTGGCGTTGTATCTCTTGATGCTAACTCCCTTCTCCCTGATTGGTGCCCTTTTAAGCTGGGAATCACTGCTACCATTCCACATATCCCCAATACTGGGGCTGTGAACACTGATGTGGGAAAGAGAAATAGGGGGATGTTATGTGACTATGCGTTGTGTGGCCGGGTGTTTAAGCTTCAATTTATTCCCATTGGAATGTTTTCCAGACTGATGATTCGTATACTTGGGATACCTGGTGTATCGTTGGGAGGCATATGGAGAAATGGGATGTTTATTCACACGAAATCTTCTTCAGGCAAAATCAACTGCTGTGCTCTCATCACTTTTTATGAAGAAATGCGTTCGATTTCCCTCCAAATTTGTACTCCAGCAATTGCGCCCTCTTCACGACTGAAACCAACAATTTCTTGTGCCAAGCTTACTATCACAAGAAGGGCTTCAACTTATGTCTGTGGCGGTAGAGAGACGAATGAAAAAATGGGCAGTCAACTGTTTTCTACTGTAATTGATGCTATTACCGCGTTTATCAGAGGATGCAACCTTTCTGATGATACAGAACAACTTATCCCATGTCCACATTGCATGGCCTCGTCACATGCTCACCGTTGTGCCCTTTGCAGGCAGAATTATTGTATGCTCAGTGAAACAAATTCCACCAACTCCGAACCTCCTCCGATACCTAGCACAGTCCCACGAGAAGACTGCCTCTTTTGGTTTTCCTTCCGCGAATGTGTAGATGCTGTCAAGAGTGGCAGTGGAACACTGCAGTGCAAAGCACGTCTTACGCTTTCCAAATCATTTCTTTCGAGTAGCAGTGATGAGTCTACACATCAGATTTCCATCTCCATTGTTGCCCCGGATATTGCACTAGCACATTTGCCTCTAATTTCACCAGAATCTTTAATATGTGGCCCTGTGTTTGCCTCTGGAGGCTTTGGGAAAGTCTTAAAAGCTGAATGGAAGGGTAGAAAAGTTGCAGTAAAACGACCTCATGTTGAAGAAGCGCGTGCTTTATCCGAGTTTGCATATGAAGCTGGAATTATGAGTTCTCTCCCTCCACACCAAAATCTTGTTCAATTTTTCGGCGTTTGTGCGCGGCCGCAGTTCATGCTAGTTATGGAACTTATACAACCAGTTTCTGCACCTTCCAGTTTAATTCCAAGTTCCTCTATACAACCTTGGCATCAGTTTTTTTTGAAATTTGGTGCTCCTAAGAAACCAGACCTCGGTTCTCTCGTGCTCTACATCCTGGAAGGGACCAGTGCTCTCATACAACAATGCAGAGAAGGTGAATCTCCACTTTCTTCGTTTGCCACTCTTTTTGGCAAACTGGGAGAGAACGAAATTTCTTCTGTGGAAGAAAAACGTATCAAACGGGAGGTTTTTGATTTGATTATGCCTCTCAAGCTTCGAGAACGAATATTGCACGACATTGCCTGTGGCCTCAATCACTTACACAGTCAGTTTCCGCCTCTTATACACAGTGACTTGCATTCTGGTATGCCTCCCGGAACAAACTACCAACACTCATCAAAAAAGGCAATGTTTTCATTTGCAGCCTTGATAGTAATCAGGGGCCGTGGGCAAAGGCATGACACTTGTTGTTTTGTTTTGACCTCATAAAAGATTTCCGATTTTGGTCTCTCTGAAGTGCTGTATGCTGGGAAAGCTTTGGGAAGCAGGAATGATTTCCAATGGTTTGCACCAGAAGTTTTGAATGGTGATAAGTACGACTCGAAAGCTGATATGTGGAGTTATGGTAACTTTTTTCTTCGTTGTCACAACTTATTGAAATAGAATTAAGGGATGATTGCTCAGATGTTAGTTGATCCCCTTCTATCACCTTGGTGGAAATTAATGGGTGACCAATTGTATTCGTCACTTGTGATGGTAAGGGGTGAACCACATCTAGAACTGGACTCTTTGAAGGTTACTGAAGCCCTTGTGAACGGAAAAGTTTTACCTTCCCCGCCTCCAATTCAGCCATCCGAAGAAAGTCCTTCTGGTACCCCAGTGTTTGTTGTCTAATCCTTTGTCAATAACGAGTAATAGGGTGTCCAAAATGGGCTAATGATTTGATGACATGGTGTTGGAGACCTCCGTATCTCCGTCCTACTGCTTTTCAAATTACAAAATGGCTTGAAGGGTAAACTCTATCTTCACAATATTTATCACTCAGTGTTCCAGAGGGTGCACTCTATCCCCGTTAATCGTAGATATGGATACCCCCTGTAGTGAATGTTCACCTTATCCTTCACCAATTTCAAAGCTCCTATGGGTTGGAACGAACTTGTGGTGTGGACATACAAATGGAGTAGTATCTATGGTGCACCACATAAGCCGGCATTTCAGTTTACACGAGAGTAAAGTGGTGAAAATATGGCAAGCTCATGGAGGATCAAGATCGAATATTACTTCCTTGCTTTGGGTGCGGAATGTCGTACAATGCGGTATTGTACTTAGTGCCACAGCTGCTGGGGAGATTAAAGTCTGGGAAGAACAGGGACCAGCAATTTTGGAGAATCCAACAAAAGCAAATCTACCGGAAAATCCACGCCCTGCACCACCTGAGCCCAAGCCATTGGCAACACAGCTAAACACTGATACTACAAGCGAACATGCACGAGGAATTTCATGTTTGGTCAGTGTCTGCAATGGAAAAAAGCTGTGGTGTGGAGATGTGTCTGGAGGAATTACCGTATGGCACATTCAGACCATGAACTCAATCACACGCGAATCTCAGTTTGCAGCATCCGACCTTGCCTACTCCCTGCGGGGGCCCGTCGGGGTCCCGCAACCAAACGGGATGGTGATAGCCATGGCGACACTATACCCGCCGCAGCCCTCACGGACACACGCCGAATGCGTGCTAGTGAGCTTCTCCCGCGGCCCCCTGGTGCTGTTCTCCGTGAGGTCGTGCCTGCCTGTCCGCCTCATCCAGCACCCAGGGATAGACAGCCACATGCAGGCCGCGTGCAGCGTCGCGGTCGCGAACATATGCGGCCACGCGCAGCCCGAGGCGAGCAAGGAGCCCTCGCTGCTCTCCCCGCTCCCGTCGCCGCTGCCCGGGGCCTCCCCGCTGCTCCTGCACCGCGAGAGCCTGCTGTCCTCCCTGCTGTCCTCCAAGGGAGGCCTCTCGACGTCCTCGGTGCACCCCGCGCCGCTCCGCGGGCCGACCGCCGCCCCCGTCACGCGAAAGTACCCCGACGGGTCGCTCACCGCGGCGTCGCAGCAGTTCTCGGCCATCCTGCCGTCGCCCAACTCCACCATCTGGCTCGGCACCACCGGCGGCGTCGTGGCCTGCTGGGACGTCCTCTTCAACAGCACGGACAAGTACCCGCTCATACTGCCCCACAGCAGCTTCACGGTCCACAGCGGCTTCGTCAACTGCCTCACGACCTGCTGCACCTCGCCCGAGACCGCGACGGGCTCCTTGCTGCTGCCGCAGGGCGCCGCCGTCGTGGGCACGCCGTCGGCCTCGGCCTGCGGGACTAAGAGGCCGGACCACCACCACCTGGTGTTCTCGTCGTCGCAGGACGGGACGGTGGCCGTGTGGGACGCCGCGCAGCACACACAGCTGCAAGTTGTGGAAATAGACGCGGAGAACAGCGTAAGCTGCATCTGTGCGCACACTGGCACTGGATGCCAGTCGACAAGCACGGGTGTGAGATCTCCATCACAGTGCACGGTAGTAACATGCTCACCACACAAAGATGCACAACTCGAAGTGTGGTGCCTGTAAAATAACCAAAGAGTGAATTTAACACCTATGTCCGCTGCTAAGTTTCGGTAGTGCTACTTAATAGATTGGAATGGTGGCAAGGGAGCCACATGCACGGTAACTGTAGTCCCACAGAGTAGGATCTGTAAGCCTCTCGGGAATCTCTGGGATACCGCCAGGTCCGAGGGATAACAAACCTACATGTTCTGGAACAGCAGCTTTACTTTATGGTAAGTACAACCAACCAACAAAGCACAAGAAAATAGGGTGTAAAAAACTAAATAAAAGAATCCCTAGAAAAAGTTATGAGGACGAAGGGACTTGAACCCCCAACCGTCAGATCTGGAGTCTGACGCACTACCATTATGCTACGTCCCCTTTCTGTAGCAAGGCTTCTGTTGTTGTTCTGTGTTTCAGGCAGAACAAAAAACCCACATAAAATGAAACAAAGAAGTAGCGAAACCCACCCAAAAGTGGCGAGCACAGCGAGCGACGACTGGGGCTACTGCTGCTCCCCAGTCAAGCAACCAGAGAGTGGTGCCAACAGAGCTGAATAACAAACCCCATTGCCTCACTGTCAGAGTGTGGCTCTTCCATGAGGATTGTGAGGGGAGAAAGCTGTGACAAAGAAGCTTTAGCTTTTTAGGGGCTCTGCTCTCTGTCTGGGCTTAAAAAAAACAAAAAAAAAAATTTCTTTCCTTCATCAAAAGGAGGAGGCCAGCGTTATTTTCAGCTCATTTTAGTGTACCTTTTTTTCAGTAGGGCGTATAGCTCAGTGGTAGAGCATGAGACTGCAGATCTTGGGGTCGGCGGTTCAACTCCGCCTGCGCCCTTCAATATTTTTTTTCTTTTTCTTCTTCTTCTTGTTTGTCATACAACTCACATTTTTTTTAACTACAGTACAACCAGTGTCAAAGCAGAACCCCATGTCAAGAAAGAAAGAAGCTGAGACAAAGGCAGGAGGAGGAGGACAGTGCGTACAACGAAAAACCTCCACCACTACACTATACTCCTAAAAAAAAAAAGAAAAATGGCCACGAGGCGAACAAAAAAAAAAGGAATTGGTCCTGCCCAGTGTTGATCTGGGGACCCACACCACGTCAAGATGTTGTGATACCGTTACACCACAGGACCTCAGAAGTAATATTCTGGAACAGCAGCTTTACTTTATGGTAAGTACAACCAACCAACAAAGCACAAGAAAATAGGGTGTAAAAAACTAAATAAAAGAATCCCTAGAAAAAGTTATGAGGACGAAGGGACTTGA